>SZWC01017714.1:18578-36090 GCA_023375785.1 Penium margaritaceum | reverse complement strand
CTGCCGAGCTGCTTGAAGGTGACCCTTCGCCTCCTGTAACAAGGAGTCGATGCGCTCGGCAAAGGCTTGAGCGAAAGGAACATGCCCTCCTGTACTCCCACTCTTCACCAATGAAGAGGGTACCACTGGATGCCGCCCCCTGTTCAACACGAACGATGTGAACTGTGTGGACTCGTTCACCAAGTTGTTCATCGCAAACTCTGCCGGTGCTAGGAATTCCTCCAAATCATCCATGGCAGGGTCCACGTACATGCAGAGCATGTGCTCCAGAGTGCGATTCATGCGCTCTGTTTGTCCGTCAGTTTGAGGGTGAAATGCTGTCGACATTTGCGACTCACTGCCGAAATATTCGTGCATCTTTTGCCAGAACTTACTAGCAAATTTTTGACCTCGATTGGAGATAATGCGCAACGGCAAGCCGTGGTACTTTACAACACCCTCAAAGAAGAGATGAGCGGTCTCCTATACGTTCACGTCAGTGGTTGTAGGAATAAAGTGTGTCATCCTCGTCAAAAGATCCACAACCACTAATATTGCATCATGGCCACGGGCCGTGTCCGGAAGACCTGTAATGAAGTCCATGCTGACGCACTCCCATGGAGTCCCCGGAATGCGAAGCTGTTGGAGGAGTCCAGCAGGCTTCTTGTTACTAGCCTTGTTCCGAAGACATGGGTCGCATGTCATGCAATACTTACGGACATCAACACTCCACCCTGGCAACCAATAGTGGTCCGAGGGTGCCTGTCCGGTCTTTCGGGGTCCCACATGACCTGCGACCGGCGGGTCGTGCAACTGGGAGATAACCTTTGCTCGAAGGTCTCCCGAGTTTGGCACAACAACTTGTTCTCCGTGTCAGAAGATTCCTACGGCCTCCACCAAGCCGTACTTGTCCACATTTTGAGAGTCTTGAAACCAAGAATCCACACAGTATCCCATCCGGATCCTGTTTACAAAACCCTTGTAATGGATAATCTCTCGTGGTAGTTTCCACATAGGTGCAGGGGGATCTAGTGGTTGTACTGTTGGTGTTGCAATGGCCATAAAACACCCACTGACCTTGGTGGTTGCTTTAACTTCCATAGGCTGTCGGCTTAGTGGATCGACCACATTGATGCGTTCTGGCCGATATTCCCATGTGAACGAGAATCGACTAAAGTATTCGCTCCAACGCGCATGTCGTCCTGACAGGTTCGGTTGTGTTCGGAAAAATACCAATGGATTATGGTCGGTCACGACCGTCACACCCTTTTCTGCACCCTTGAGGTAGCAACACCACATCTTGAAAGCGTGTACTACCGCAAGGAGCTCTTGATCCCCAGTCGTGTACCGTGTTTCCACGGGAACGAGCTTCCGGCTCTCATACGCAACAGGGTGACCGTTCTGCATGAGGACGGCTCCAGGTCCTACTACCGACGCATCATATCGAACCTCCCACGGTTGCAATTGATCCGAAAGAGCTAGGACGGGCGCCGTGGATAGGATCTCTTTGACCTTGAGAAAAGCGTTCTCGCAATCAGGTGTCCATTCCGAACGTACGTCTTTTCGCGTGAGTCTGGTTAGCGGTGCTACCAGGGTCGAATACCCTTGCATAGACCGTCGAATGTAGTTTGCAAGGCCGAGGAAAAACCGTATCTGCCCAACATTATCGGGACGTGGCCAGTCCACGACAGCTTGGACCTTTCGTGGGTCAACACGGATGCCATCCTTGGCGACGATGTGTCCAAGGTATTCGAGCTCTTCTTGTGCAAACTTGCACTTGCTCACTTTCGCATAGAGCTTCTGTTCCCGAAGGATTGCGAGAACTTCACGCAGATGTTCTATGTACTCTTCCATTGATTTGGAGAAAACCAGGATGTCGTCTAGGTAAACCAAGACAAACTATCCGAGTTGCTTGGCGAACGTTCGGTTCATTTCTCCTTGGAAGGTTGCTGGGGCATTCGTAAGCCCAATACATAACACTCGGAAGTGATAGTGTCCCATGTGCATTCGAAACGCGGTTTTGGGCACATCATCTTCCGCGATGCAGATTTGATGGTACCCTTGAGACAAATCCAAGGACAAAAATACTTTTGTGCCTTGGAGTTGGTCAAAAAGGTCCTCAATCCGCGGTAAGGGGAATTGATTTTTCACCGTCAGTTTGTTCAACGCCCGGTCATCCACGCACATACGTAAACCACCGTCCCTTTTGTTCACAAAAAGGATCGGCGCAACGTAGGGCGAGCTACTGGGCTCGATCCACCCCTTTCCAAGGAACTCTTTGATTTGGTGTTCGGCCTCTCGCCTTTCTGCTGGAATAAGGCGATACATGGGTCTGAACGGAGGAGTCACCTCCGGTTGTAGCGGAATCGTGTAACCCATGTGTCTTCCTGGTGGAAGCCCAGCCGGTGGGTCTTGGAATACATCCGAGAACTGTGCCAATAGAGATCTGATCTCTTGTGGCGTGTCTTCCGTCACGTCGTCCTCCACTTTCTGTAGCTGAGCCAAGAAGTATCGACAACCTTGTCGAATACGTCTCTTGACCTGCATTGCAGACAAGCTGTCATGGACTTTGAGTCGGGTCGGTGATAATTCTGTACTCACAATCAACGTACAGCGGCATTGTCCTTTTTGGAGGATCAAACGCTTTGATTCAAAGCACATTAATGCCTTGTTGTCACGGAGCCAGGGATCGCCTAGCACCACGTCAAACGGGTCAAGAAGATTGAGTACCTTCAACGTGACACTTTGTGTGTACCCTTGAATACAATGTTTTGCTTTACAAGTACCGATCACGGGTACCGTACGGTTGTCACCGACAACAACTGCGCCATTTTATGGCTCGTACCTCAAGCCAACCTGTCGGGTAAAGCCAAGGCTGACAAAAGAGTCGTCCCCTCTTGTGTCAGCAAGTACGTTCACGGGAGCACTAGTTAGGTGTCCTTCGAACTGTATCGTCATGTTGCCCCCACTCTTCCGAGTGAACAGACTCGATGACGGCAAGCCNACCCATGTGTCTTCCTGGTGGAAGCCCAGCCGGTGGGTCTTGGAATACATCCGAGAACTGTGCCAATAGAGATCTGATCTCTTGTGGCGTGTCTTCCGTCACGTCGTCCTCCACTTTCTGTAGCTGAGCCAAGAAGTATCGACAACCTTGTCGAATACGTCTCTTGACCTGCATTGCAGACAAGCTGGCATGGACTTTGAGTCCGGTTGGTGATAATTCTGTACTCAGAATCAACGTACAGCGGCGTTGTCCTTTTTGGAGGATCAAACGCTTTGATTCAAAGCACATTAATGCCTTGTTGTCACGGAGCCAGGGATCGCCTAGCACCATGTCAAACGGGTCAAGAAGATTGAGTACCTTCAACGTGACACTTTGTGTGTACCCTTGAATACAATGTTTTGCTTTACAAGTACCGATCACGGGTACCGTACGGTTGTCACCGACAACAACTGCGCCATTTTATGGCTCGTACCTCAAGCCAACCTGTCGGGTAAAGCCAAGGCTGACAAAAGAGTCGTCCCCTCTTGTGTCAGCAAGTACGTTCACGGGAGCACTAGTTAGGTGTCCTTCGAACTGTATCGTCATGTTGCCCCCACTCTTCCGAGTGAACAGACTCGATGACGGCAAGCCGAGTTCGTGATAAACACGGAATCTGTACGACGGGTATCGCAACTCCCATGATTCACCCACTCGAGTCCACATATTGTGGTCACGTGTGAATTCGGCTAGCACCTTCCAGTCTTTATATTTGACTGGGTCAAAATCGTTGACTAAGGGTACTGCAAACTTGATTGAACTCATTGCTTTGAGGGCGTTTGCTTCAATCACTTTGTCACACAACTCTTGCACAGTGGTCGGTGTCGCCACCACTAAGCATGTACGATCATGCATCTTGTCTGGAGATGCAAGGTTTAGTGGGCAATGTCGGTTTGCAAGTGTAGAATGCAGTTCAACAAGAGGAGAAAAGACAACAGAGAAATTTGAACTCGTCAAAAACTCAAACTATTTAACATCCTCATCTGAAAACATGAACCCACACTCGTGATCCAGTTTGACCCTTGAGTGGTCCCTACTGATGTCACTGAGGGGTGGGGAAAACCCG
Source organism: Penium margaritaceum (assembly GCA_023375785.1). Classification (NCBI taxonomy): domain Eukaryota; kingdom Viridiplantae; phylum Streptophyta; class Zygnematophyceae; order Desmidiales; family Peniaceae; genus Penium; species Penium margaritaceum. Next base: position 32,005 of record SZWC01017714.1, on the reverse strand, counting down.
CCCCACGACCCTGTCCGTTACCACGGCCGGGCCCATTGCCGCGACCGCGACCCTGTCCACGGCCCTGTCCGCCGCCTCCTGCTACACCATCCCCACGAGGTGCTACTGCTGCAGTTAACCCCATGGCCAATTGTCCACCCCCAGCAGCCTGAGGGCACTGATCCCTAAAGTGGCCCGGTTACATGCAATTGTGGCAGAGCCCTTCGCGGAAGGATGTGTTGCGACGCTCACGCGCCGCCTGCAGCTTGTCATTCTCGCGACTGCGCTTGTTGTTGGGGCCCTTGTATCCACCAGCCTTCTTTGTTGGCTGGTTTGCAGGCTGCTTGCCCTTGGCCCCGCCTCACTATCCAGCTGACCCACCAGCCTCTGCAGCATCCATGCGCATGTCGCGGCCTTTCTCTGCATGTGCGTTCGGCCGTGCATCAGAGTAGTGTCTCGGGTTTGCCGAATACACTTCGCTCATGTAGTCACGCAACGCCCTCCAGCTTGTCCAAGCTTAGCCAGTGGCTGTCGTGGTGGTGTTTTCCTTCAGCTTCTCGCTGGCTAGACCATCACGCAAGTACTCCAATAGGATGCACTCCGGGTACTTGAAGGTCTGAGTCCGATTGCCCTCGTTGAAGCTTTTGGCTTCTTCCACGAGTGCGGCGAACTCGCTCAAGTAGGATTCGAGCGAGCTGCCCAGCTGCCTGAAGTCTGTCATCTTGTGGAAGGCGCGCTGCGCCTCCTCACGTTGGGTGCACTTCTTGCGCATGATCGCGTAGAAGGCCTCCCACGGCATGGGCTGCCACTCGAGGTGTGGCTGCTACGCAATCCACTCCTTGACCACATACTTGAAGAGTTTGTCTTCATGCCGCGTTGTGGCAAGGTCGCCCCACTGGCTGAGTGGAGCCTTGTGGAAACGTAGGACGTGCTCCATGTGGTTCAGCCAATAGGTCAGCTTCACGCCCTTCTGGAAGATCTCCACACTGTGGAGGAAAGACGTGTTCATGACCGGCCCCGAAGTCGTCGAGGTAGGCAAGTCGTCGCTGCCACCGGCAGTGGCATCCGCAGCTGCAGCACGCTCCACTTGCTGCTGCATCCGCACCTAGGTCACGCTATGCAACGCCTTGTCGAGATCGTTGCATCGGTGGCCTGCCTCATGGACGGCCAAGCGCTGCAGCTGGCGATCACGGTCAAGGTCCGTGATGCTCTGCCCGACGTAGGCTAGCAGGTTTGCGAACGCGAACTTGAGCTTTGATGTTGTCAGAGCATCGGCGATAGCCTCCAGAGCCTCGCGTTGTCCGTGCACCCTTACCCACTGCAAGAGGGTACGGTTTGCGTATACGCCTCCAAGGAGTCCCACCTTTTGGAGGAGACTGTCGTCGGCGACGTCCCTTGAGTGGGCGCTGCCTTGCCCCATTGCGGCCGCATCGTAGGAAGGAGGGTCTGTCCCCATTCCTCCGAGTGGTGCCGTATCTCCACCATCGGCGGTGATCTTGAGTTGGCCTGCGGCCTCGGCAGCGAACTCCGCGAGCCTACGACGGTCATCGCGAATTGCCTTTGCGGCGACGTCATGCAGCTCATTCTCGCGGGAACTTCCCGTGTGGCTGCTTTCAGCGCCCTTGCTCCTCTCGGCAGTCTCGCTGCTGTCAGCAGCTTTTGGCGATGCGACGGGCGTCTTGTCCTTCTTGAGAAATTGGCTCAAGTTTGTCGCACGACGATGGCGATGGTCGCGATCCTCGTCGCCTTCGCCATCGTCAGCATCGTGCTCTTCGTCGGGGTATCCCCCCGGGATATCCTCCTCCATCGCGTCGTCTGTCGCGTGGGGGTCGTCCACGTGCGTGTCGACTTGCTCGTCAAGAACCTTTTTGGTCGCCGCACGCTGCTCGGTATCGCCGAGGTTGGCGTCGGTTGCCTCCAGTGCTACGGTTTACCTTGGCGGTACGGATGCCTTTGGGTTGGCAACCGTGCTCGCGGCGGTGACTCCCAAAATTTGGAGCCCGCCGAGAGCTCGTGGTGAGGCCGTCACCACCTTGCCCTTGTTTGTCTTGGACGATCCGGCACTTGCCATCTTGTCGTTCGTGCAACTAGCACGTGAAGGTCGTTGTGAGGATCACCCCACTTAAAGGAGGAATCACCTCCTACAATTTAGCTCTCACGATCGGTGAGGCAATTTCAATTTAAACTTCTATTTTCCTAGGCCGCCACGTCGGCACAAGGTCGTGGATTTAGAAACTAGTCCTCCTAAGCCATGACTCACGGCACTTGGTAGCAACTAGGATGTAGGAAAACATAAACTAACAGTACAAGGAAGTAACAAGAAGTGTGAGTATCGCTCACAAAACTAGGAAAAAGAGCAAGAACACATGCAAGTACAAGGTCAAGAGCAAAAAGTCTACTTTTCTTCTTGACTTCTTGTCTTCTTGTCTTTTGGTCTTCTTTGGTCTCTTCTTGCGTCTTATTGGCACGTCTCGCGCCCCTTGGCGGCGTCCTCCTTGAGCCGGCGGCGTTGGGGAATCCGCCAAAAGTCCCCAAGGTGTAGTCCTCCCTCTTTTTAGAGCTTCATCAAGCTTTGAAAGCCCCTGGACTTGGGAAGAAGTACTGTCCCAATTTCTTGGTTGAAGGAGGGAGGGAGGGAACCTTGAAGAGAGGGAAAAACTTGGTGGTTTGGGGGTGGGCACTCCCCACCCCGTCCCAAAAAATTCCCTTAGGTCCCATGGAGGTGAGGAGAGGCTGTGGAGAAGAATCCCCAAAAAATAGAGCTCTTCTCTATCTTCCTAACACACTTTACGGCGCTTCAAATGGTAAAACGTAGATGCCGTAGTCCCTTCTGACGTTTCTGTTGCTGCTTGCAGCTGCCGGCGGCGTTTTATCTATGTCGTAGCCGCCGTTTCCGTCAAACTCTTGGTCGCGAGGGTCGTCTGGCTCTTATACCATTGTAACGTGTTGTGTCTCCAGCTCCTGCTCTGAAGTCGTCGTCGGAGTTTGCAGAATGGAGTTCTCAGTCCGCGTGAGGGGTTTACCCCCTTCGTAGGACTGAGGGGCAATCGTCATCAACGACCCAGAGCAGGGAGACTTGAATAATTCGAGTCTTTGGAGGCCCATATCCGTCTTTAACCAAACCCCTGGTTTTGGGACCCAAACCAGGGGTTTTTACCTCAAACTCGTGTGTTCACATGAGTCATTTTGTTTTTTTTATGTCCAAGTTTGTCGTAAACAAACTTCTATTTACGTTTTGCCCTTCTGGCACGAAATCGTCGCGTGCGAGGCACGTTGGCGATTTTGCGCCAGCTCTCTCTCCTCACCCTCGCTCCCCCAATCCCTCGTCCTCTCTTGCTGGTTTGCAAGGAGGGCGAGGGGGGGCGAGGGCACGAGGCCATGAGGCCTCGCCCTCGAGGCCCTCGTGGCCCCTCAGCCGCCGATCGGGCTGAGGCTGCGATCGGCGGCTGGCGACTGGCCGGCCAATGGCCAGAACTTGGCCTCTGGTCCTCCGTTTTCTACACCTTTTTCTTGTTGGATCCGTAAAATCAACTACTTCCAGTTCATGCCAAGCTTTTTCACCATCCTACTGTCATTCTGTGGCTATTTTTCAAAAAGTAATTTCTACTTTACAATTTCCACTCTAGTTTGCAATTTTGTCTCCAACCTACCAGTCTATGACTTGAATCAAACAGCTAGTGCTGTTTAACATTGCCTTTCCTCTCCCTTTTTCCAAAAACAAAGGGGGGGTTAAGTAGGTTTGGCTTGGAGCCACCTCGGTCCACCACGGGTTTGAAGCGAGGCACACATAGTCCACTAGTGTATCATCCACCCAGTTAAAAGAAAGAGAGAGAAAACGGAAAACGGGAGAAGGGGTTGGAGAGTGAGAGAGCCGAAGCAAGGCCTTGCCACAAGGATGGCCGGCCTTGGGGCCGGACTCTCCTTGGCCTTGGGACGTGCTCTGAGCACCAATCCCCGCTGCTCCAATGAACGCACACCCTTGGGATCCAAGGAGCGTTACAGGACATTAGCGCCTGGCGCCCACCTCGCGAAGTCTCGCCGGGAGGCAACGGCTAGAGGGGGAGGTGCCCGTCCGACATCGCCAAGGGGCAGAGTGCCAACATCTCCCAAGCATGGATAGTAGCGCGAGACCCCCATCGCGGCCTCTCAGCAAGGCGATGGAAAAAGTCGATCGCTCGCTGTTGTGTTCGGTTTTGGTAACGAGGCCACACCCGCCCCGGTCACTTGTGCAAACGACGAGGGATTGAAGGCCACCAAGGGGAACATTCCTGATGGTGATAACCCTGACAGGGTTGTCAAAGGAGAAAAGCATGGAGGTGAGTCGCCCGATGAGCAAGCGGGTCACGTGGTCATTGAAGTGGATCACGAAACTGATGACGAACCGGATGGAATTGACACAGCCAGCAAGGGCAGTGGGGTGGGCAATTTCATGCCAAAGGAACCTGAAGCAGGCGCGAACCAAGTGGAACGTGCATCCGACCGCGTAGACGCGAGGGTCGTGGTCTCGTTTTGGCGGGAGGGGAGCGAGCCTGACCTACGAGCTCGTCGAGTTTGGCGACAGCGCAGTGTGTGCTTGATAGCGCCGCGCGTCGCCTGAATATCTACAAACAACTCAACCACCTTCGCGCCCGTCTCGTCTCCCTCAGGATTTCACTCTGGCCGTGACCATCAAGGGTGCGCTTGCATATGTCGGTGACATGGTGCACGTCATGCTTTGTGAACGATTATTCATGGTGTAGCGGATGAATGAGAAGCTGTACGAGGAGAACGGGAAATTGATGCGCGAGGTCGCGGCCGCCGACCACCGCTCAAAGGTGGCGGAGCAAGCACTCGAGGAGCTTCGTGCCAAGGAAGTCGGAAACCAGCGTGCTCCGCTCAACGCAGCAGTCGGTGTGGCACCAGCTTGACAGCGGTCGTAGTGTAGGAGACATGCGTATCATTGAGGTCAACTTCCATGCCGGTACAGGAGCCGTACGTTGTACAACAGCTGATAGTATCAAGAGCGGTGTAGGCCCCGCATCCCCGGGCAGTGCCACTCGCGGCTCCGACATGTGGCGGCCCCGTGGTGGCAGAGGAGCCTCGTACGGCCGGGAATGCCTCTTGTAGACTTGAAGGAGAGTTGGTGCAGCAGGCTCACACTAGCCCAGCAGCGGTCACAGTGCTAGAGACATGTGTATCATCGAGGTCGACTTTCGCGCCAGGGCGTGAGCCAAGCAGCAGATTGTATCAGGAGCGGTGTATCCCTTGAGTCCCTAGATGCTGCCACTCGTAGCTGTGATTGGTGGCAGCCCGGTGGTGGTAGAGGAGCCCTGGACGGCCCAAGATGCCTCTTGTGAACTTCCAAGGGAGTTGGTGCAACAGGCTCAGACGAGCTTGGCAGCGGTCCTAGTGCAAGGGCAGGTTGGACAGGTTGCTCTTTCAGACGTGTAGGCATTTCTTAGAGCATCATCATTACGGGAGATCATCAGGATATGTATTGTAGCAGACTCAACAGGCTCGACCTTGTCATCGGCGTTACCCTAGGACCAGCTTGAGCATCAGGAGTTGCCCATGTTCCTAAAGTCTATGGGTTCTTGTATACATGGAGGAGCAAAGACACACATGATGCACTTGGGTGATGATCATCACTCCATTATTGCGCGGGTCACAACGACAGGTTTTCCCGGTGAGACGATGTGTGAGCGCAAGCTGTGCTTGCAAGTTTCCTTGACTGACATTACATTCTTTGTTACGCCAAAGTCTTGCATAGATGTATCCACTATGTTGACAGCTTAGGACAGTGCAGAAGATCAGACCGGGCAGATGGAGTGACCTCGTGAGCAACAGCTCAACTTTGCCCTCACGTATTCATCCGTTGATGACAATAGTGATCACATCGACAATGAGAGTGGCGGTACTTGCACGGACGACATTTCTACATGCTTTGGGGACTCTGATGATTCTTCCTCCTCCTTCTCTTGTGGCATGCGTCCGCTCATCCCTCCTCATTTGACAGACATGAGTTGCGGTCGGGATGTGACACCTTCAGTTGTGTCTGATTGTCCAGCATCTCAGCATATTGCAACTTTGGTTGAACCCCAGGAGGGTGTAGCAACACCGGCTCCATCATCTTTAGTAGGAGAGATGCAGATGGAGTTGTACTTGCGAGTTTTGAGGTGTGCGTGTGCAGCATCCAGTGAGACAGAGTTGGTCCTGCGCAAGGCAGATATGGGCCACCTCCGCATGTCCGAGGCAACTTACACAGACTTACAAGAGCGTGCAGAGATGCTGCAGCTGGAGGTGATGGCATCGCGGGTGTGACTGTCAGTGCAGGGGAACACCATTGCCATCGACATGAGCTTTCCACTATCGTGATCCCGTACACCTATCCTACGAGAGGATCTGGCACCAGCTCCGAGTTTGATGTCTGATGGAAAAGCTACCATGGGAGAAGTGATCATGCCTTCGGTTTTTGCCATCCTCACTCCCGACGACTCCATCATCGCTTCTCTTTCTACACCTGTTTCCATCACGGATCTTCCTCCACCTGCCTTAGCAGCTCCATCCTCATCTTTGTCCACCTGTGTGGGTCCGACTGAGTATGCCAGCCATCCTCCCCTTGTGGCCATGCACACTTGTGTTTAAGGGTTCTCCATTCCGCCTCGGAGGTCAGCTCCGCCACTTCATCCATGGCTGCGGGCTGCTGGCCCACTCCCTTTCCTGCGACGTACCCTAATGCGCCACTATACAACAGAGAGAGGAGAGACTAAGGATTGGGACTTGTGGCAGACTCACGAGCATTGGCATCCTCTGTGAGATGTAGAGACAATGATTGTGGCTGTACACGGAGCTCCATCCTTCAGATGGCAGCAGACTCGTGCATGATAGGGAGAGTAGTTTCGTCATGGTACATTGACGACACGTTGCTTTCCCAGGATTGCAGAGAGGAGTTATCCATGTCTGTACTTGTCAGAGTGAGTAGCTGTTTCGGGCATCGGTTTTGGCCAGTACAACATCAACATCTCGATTCAGCATGTTGGCATCAGCCTCCTCTACCTAGGGGGAGTGTTGTGTGGACGTCGACCTATTGCGACGTTCCGAGAGTTGCATGATGAGGGGTCTTTGCACACCATCTGCATGTGATTGCATGTGCATCATAGTACTCTATTGGTCGAGACTCGGGCACTTGGTAGTTTGCCACGCGGAGACCCTCTTGCTTTGTGACCTGTGAATAATGCGCTTTGTGCTAGTATGTGTGTGCATGTGTGAGACTCCTTGTATGGTCCAGACATGGACACTTGGTAGGTTGTACCAGTGTCATGAGGAGACCTTGTGCCCTTCATTGTGCTCCAAAGGATAGCGCGCTTGTCCTCTGTACTTGGAGGAGTCAATGTATGTGTGTGGTTGATTGGTGCTCGCTATGGTTTTGCACGAGCCATCATTCCATGTCTTGGCTCACTTGCTCTTCCGTCGATGGCTTTGTCAGCCACGGGGAGTGTTTGTTTATGTAGTCTCCACCCGTCACAAGCAACGGAGATGGATTACCCATATACACCACATTGATGGTACTAGGTAGAAGAGAGCATGACGACACGACGGGCCTCTAGAGTGTCCTGAGACTTCTCCAACCCCTACAACAGTGTTGGCGAAAGACGACCGATGCTTTCCGGCAGCATGGTTGGTTTTTCAGGAGCTAGGTGAGTTCTCTCTGTGGGTTGAGACCCGCGCACCCGGTGGATTGTACTAGTACGATGAGGAGACCCAATGGTACTAGTGTCGCTTCCGAGACTAGGATTGCATGTTGTGTTGAATAGATGCTGATTGTGTGTGTTTCAGATACTGCTCGTTCAGCCTTGGTGGTTGAGACCCAGGCACTTGGTGGTTTCTATGAGTGCCTCGGGAGGCCCAACACTGATTGCTAATCAGACGGCAGTGACATGTTTTGATGTCTTGGGAGGCCTAAACTTGCCTAGCATGCCTAGACGGTAATGCCTGTGTGTCACCGTAGATTTGGGATGTGTATGGGGTATATTGCATGTTTTCTCGTTGGTCAAGACCCGGGTACACGGTTGATTGTTCCGGTGCCTCGGGAGATTGTGTATTCCTCGTGCATGCCTTTTGGCGCGACGGAGATGACGGGGCCCGTTGCTCGAAACACTAGGCAGCAGGTTGGGGCAGCAGCGTTGTTGATGCAGCGTACTGGATTCCACACTCGTTGCTTAGTCTGCTGCCCCCTCATTCTGTTGCTCTAGAGACTAAGACTGGATGCTCTAGGTTTGTCACTCAGAAATGCGCGCGCCAATGTTAGCACTAGAAAGCAGCTGAAAACTGGAAGCAACTGATTAGGAGCGAAGAATAAACAACAATGGGAGACCACTCCAAGTTCTAGCTCCACCCCTAGCTCTGTAGAGCTTGTTACTCAGCTAACCAACCGATCAAAAAATAATCCTAGACCTATTTTCTGGCAGGCAAGGTTTTCTCGGTGAGCCCTGCCAGACGGCCGAGAGTTTAAAACCCGGGCTTAGTCCGTTTTGCCTGAAATCTGGACAATACCATAATATCAACGCTGCGAATGCAGTCGTGCGGTGAGAAACAGCTAGAAAAATCATAGCGAATAGCTATGGCTGCCCAAACCCAAGTAGTGCCTACGAAGGTCCATTGTGCCAAACCGTGCCATGCAACATGAAACAAGGACCCTAGCCAGAGTATGATAATGTAGACACAATAGCACAATCAGATCCAACGCTACACGCATGCAGGCAGCCACTACGGTGGCAATGACCGACAGCGGCTCAACCGCCAAGGAGGCCTGCCGATGGAGCTGAGCACGTTGATGCAGGGAGGAGGCTCCAGCAAAGTGCGTGTAGGCCTCAGGGTGCGTCAGCTCCACCAAACGACACTCCAGCAGTGTCAAGTCTTGCCGTTAGTCATCGGCACGCCGACGTACACAAGCTGCGAGGACACAACAGAGTACAATGAGAGGCGAAAAAACCAACACTCCCCCATGACTCACAGGCGCAGTGCACATGGGCGGGCAGCATCACATTCAACAGATAGACTCCCCCCAGGGCACATAGAGACGTAGGCCAGGACAAAGAGTGCAACTCACAGACGCAAGCCGACTGAACTCAAAGCCTTCTTGAATGATTCGCGTTTCAGTGCCTTGGTTAAGAAGTCAGCCAACTGCTCTGCTGTCTCAACCCACACAATGCTGATTGTGCCGTCATGCAACTACGAACACACATAGTGATACTCAACATTGATGTTCTTTGTGCATGTGTAATGTACACTGTCATTGTCGACGATGGCCATGGCACTCTCATTGTCACAGTGCATCGTGATGAATGCGACGGACTGACGCAACTCAGACAACAGACAACGTAGCCACACGCTCTCACATGGGCCCGAACGATGGGCTACGTACTCAGCCTCAGCAGTTCTCCCTACAATGCTCCCCTGCTTGCCACTACGCCAGAACACCGCCGTGCCGCCAATCAGAAAGATCCAGGCTGTGCGGTTCTAACTGTCCGGACTGCCGGCCCAGTCACTGTCCGTGTAGCCTAACGCGACAACAGACGGCTGTCGACAGAACATGAGACCTCGCCGTGGAGTCAAGACGACAAATCGTAGTACTCGGATCGCGGCTTCGAAGTGGAGGTGACACGGCTCCTGAGAGAACCGAGCCAAGAGGTTGAGAGCAAACACGATGTCTGGGTGCGCCGTCATCGCCAGGAACATCAATGACCCGATGACGTGCAAATACGCGGTTACCTCTACTGGCTCCCCCACCACAGGTGGATCAAATCTCTTGAGCAACGCCTGACCGTCGAGCGACATGGATGAGGATCCTCTCGGCACGAGAGGCAGGTCCTCAGCGAAGCGCCCGGACAGGGTATGGACATAGGCAGCTTGATGGACATGTAGTATGTTCGCGAGCGATCATGCTCAAGCTCCATGCCCAAAGGGACTCGCGCTGGCCTGAGGTCCTTCATCTAGTGGGCAGCGTGTAGTAGGTCCTTGACCCGCTGGATGATAGTTGCGTCCGGTGATGCGATGAGTAGATTGTCGACATAGACCAAGACCGCGACGAGGGTCTGACCTCGCGAGCTGATGAATAGCGCGAGTTTGGCAGAACTGCGAAGGAGGCTGCCAATAAGAAGCGTACGGCTGATCTCCTTGTTCTAGCAGCGCGTTGACTGCTTCAAGCCATAGAGGGCATTCCGTAGCTTCCAGACCTTGCCAGAGCCGTCGACGAAGCCGGGAGGCTGCATCATGTAGAGATCCTCGCCCTCTAGTGAGCCATGGAGGAAGGCTTTGCTCACATCCATCTAATGCAGTTCCCACCCATGATGGGAAACCAAGCTAAACAATGCTTGGCTGGTTGAGAACCGACCGACCGGGGTAAGAAAATGGTCATAATCGAACCCAGGGACCTGAGCAAACCCCTTGGTCGTGAGACGGGCCTTGCACTTGTCCAGAGACTCGTTTGGCTTTCACTTTCACTAGAGAACCCACTTGGCGCCGATGGCCTTGCGGGCCGGGGGAAGGTTGACGAGCTCATAGAAGATGATGTCGAATGGCGGCTAGCTTGTCGATACATGCGGCTTCCCACTGAGCGGCCTCGGGAGACGCCCGAGCCTCACGTAGGGTCGTTGGTTCCTTTGGTCGCTCAATGGGGCGGACAGTGAGGGTGTGCGCGTCACGTGCCCCTAGTGGCATCCGAGTGAGGGGCTGACGAACACGGAAGGGGTAGCTAGCCCTGAAGGCCTGGCGGATAAGGGCGGGGAGACCGGCCCTGAGGAGCTGGCAGACACGGACTGGGTAGTCGGCCTTGAGGGGCTAACACACACGGACGAGTCACCCGGCCCTGAGGGGCTGGCGGACACAGGTGGGGCGGCCAGCCCTGAGGGGCTGACAGGCATGGACGGGGTAGCCAGCCCTGAGGGGCTGGCGGACAAGGACGGGGCAGCCGGCCTTGAGGGGCTGGCGGACACAGGTGGGGCGGCCAGCCCTGAGGGGCTGACAGGCATGGACGGGGTAGCCAGCCCTGAGGGGCTGGCGGACAAGGACGGGGCAGCCGGCCTTGAGGGGCTGGCGGATACAGTCGGGGCAATCGGTCCTGAGGGGCTGGCAGACACAAATGGGGCAGCCGGCCCGGAGGGGCTGGCGGACACAAATGGGAAAACCGGTCCGGAGAGGCTGGCGGACATAGATGGGGTAGCCAGCGAAGGTGGGCCCACGGGCATACACGATTGAACGCCTGGACGCGGTTGGACGGCGGACGAGCCCACCACTCGATGGGAGGAACATCGACGCGCCGGAGCGAACAAGGTCATGGGGAAAAAGGTCCTCAAAGAAGAGGGCATTGCTGGACTTGACAATGCAGTGTCGTGCGGGATCCCAGAAACGCCATGCCTTTGACTGGCGTGAGACGCCAAGGAAGGTGCATGGACGACCGCGAGGCTTGAGCTTGCCATCTTGGTGCGGGGCAAGCAACCACACGATGACGACGCAGCCCCAGACACAATTCGGACGCAGGTCGGTGCGTTCTCCACACTAGTGCTGGTATGGGGTGGACTGACGAGGAATGGGTCCGTGGGGAACCCGTTTTGAGACCCACATGATATAGGTCATGGCTTCGAAGTAGAAGCCGTCAAAGATGTTGGATTTGACTCGCATGGTGCGGACGGCATCGGCTATGGTGCGGTTTCATCACTGAGAGACGCCGTTATTGGCTGGCGTATAAGATGCCGACGTCTTATGATGGACACCATGGAAGGCAANCCCGTTTTGAGACCCACATGATATAGGTCATGGCTTCGAAGTAGAAGCCGTCAAAGATGTTGGATTTGACTCGCATGGTGCGGAAGGCATCGGCTATGGTGCGGTTTCATCACTGAGAGACGCCGTTATTGGCTGGCGTATAAGATGCCGACGTCTTATGATGGACACCATGGAAGGCAAGGAAGAGCGTGGTCTCCCTTAGAAACTCACCCCCGCGATCACAACGGAAGCGGCGGAGAGGATGACCACACTTTCATTCAGTGCGGACCAGCCAGTCCCGAATGGTGGGAGCGACATCACTCTTCTGCCATAGGCAGAAGACCCAGCGAAAGCGAGGGTAGTCGTCCGTAAGGGTCAGGACATAACGATCGTGTTCGCCGATTGACTCTGTCGGGAGGGGATCCATGATATCTGAGTGAACGAGGTCGAGCGGGGCGGATGCTTGAGAGGCAGTGAGGGGGTAGGTGGAATGGTGTAGCTTTCCCTTAGCGCAATCAATACACCCTATGGGACACGACAGAGGAAAGGAGGCTAAGTCAAGACCTGTGGCCGGCTGTGTGCAAAGTATGCTTTCAATAGCAACAGAGTGGACGTGACAGAGGCAACGCTGTAGGAGACGTGTGTGTTGTAGAGACAAGGTGCTGGTGACAAACACGTGGCTCGTATCTACCGACGAGGAGGAGATAGAGGTGGGAGCGGACAGGCGCAACACATGCCATAAGTTGCCACAGGCGGTGGCATGTAAAATGACATGACCGGATGGACGTAACGACACAGTGCCCACACCACGTGAATGCAGATGGTCCATGCGCATGCGATCAAGGGAGGTGACAGACAGGATGCTGAGCTCAAGGCCAGGGACAAAGAGAACATCGGCCAAGAAGAAATCACACGCTCGACCACGAAAACAAATGACGCGGACACCATGAACGGGCAATACCTGACCAGATCCCGTCCGAACTCTGGTGACATCGGTGACGAGACCAAGAACACTGAAGGCCTTGCGTGAGGGCGTCATGTGATGCGTGGCCCCGGAGTCAATGAGCCAGGTTTCTGACGGATCCTGGACTGGTGTGGCCAAGTCGTTGATAGTCACATGGAAATGGACGAACAATGCTGACCAAGTGGACGGAGGCACAAACCGGAAGTGTGAGTCATCTAGCCAGGTGACATTGTCTCAAAGAGGAGCGAGAGGATAGGGCTCAGCAAACGACGGGACGGAAACGGATACAGGACATGATTGCAACACCGACTCAGTCATGCAGGTCGGAGAGAAGGGCGACAACGCAACTCGCACTTCCCTGGGGAGGAGGGCGAGGAAGGCCGAGCTAGTAGGTAATGAGCTACTCCAGCTGGCGCTCGCAGGCGAAGGGTCCAACGGAGTAGACCGACTGTGGTGTGATGGTACCGGAGTCCAAGAAGGGAAAGGAAAGCACTGGGGACAGAGCAGCGGGTGCGGAAGGCTGTGATGGAAGCTGCGGTGAGGTCTTCACGGGTGGGACGGATGCGACAAGAGCAGCGATGGTCATAGCACTGGTGGCAAGGCTGCGCTCGCCCTGGTGACGCATGGTGGTGATGACACGAGTCTCGTTATTTGGGAGTGGACACAAGTACTACCCGTGTCTTGACCGGCCACAGTTGTGGCAGACGAGGCTAGCGCTGCCTGATCCGCTAGTCTGTTGCTG
>SZWC01017714.1:845-18514 GCA_023375785.1 Penium margaritaceum | reverse complement strand
AGCACTGGTGGCAAGGCTGCGCTCGCCCTGGTGACGCATGGTGGTGATGACACGAGTCTCGTTATTTGGGAGTGGACACAAGTACTACCCGTGTCTTGACCGGCCACAGTTGTGGCAGACGAGGCTAGCGCTGCCTGATCCGCTAGTCTGTTGCTGAGTCCTTTTGCCCTTCTTGCCCCTTCGCTTCTTCTTGCTAGATGAGGAGGCACCAGAAAATGCTGCTGTTGCTTGGGCGGTGACAATCACTAAGGCGACGGCAAGAGAGGCCACGGCAAGGGAGACAAGGAACTCCGTGCGATGGATGTTCAACTCCTCATGGGCTTCCTCAAAGTGGAGGAAGAGCTCGTACGCCAAGGGCATGAGGGTACCCTGTTCAGCAATCGTGACGAGAACGTCATGGGAGTATTGGATGAAGACGTTGGAGAAGGTGGTGGTGGCACCGCTCTTGATGGTCAGCAGCGCAGAGAGAGGAGGTGGCGCGACGTCTCCAAGGCGGCGGAGAAGATCCTCTACGTGCTGCCAATAGGAGGTGACCGTCTCAGTCTCCATCATACGAAGGGAGTTGAACTCCCGGAGCAAGCGGCTGGTCTCAGCATCATTGGACAGGCAATGAGGGCACGAGTACGTGCCAGGGTGCTGTTGGGTCAGGGAGGACGCCAGTGGTGGGGTCACCGAGGAAGGGCTCAAGGGCGAGGCGTGTGGCTAAAGGTGCAACAGGGATAAGAGCACGCACGGCATCACCGACGTCGTAGATCTGGTCAGCCTGGGTGGAGTCAAAGGGGAGGACATAGTAAGGCGACAGACCACAGTGTCGCCCTATGCCTTAATCCGGAAGCTGAGCTCCCAGCTCCGGAACTGATCGCCAGCTTGAAGCGTCGGCGGTGGGGTTTCAAAGTCCTTTGGCCTGCGGGCGGCACCCAGAGTGGGGCTCAGGAATGACGTCACCGTGTGTTGTTGGAGTTGGGTGTGTTGCTGTGCCAAGTATTGCGTGGCAAAGCAAACCACAAGGCTCGCAAATCCTAGTGGGGTGAACGGTGCTTGCTGACGTTGGTGCGGCTACTGCGGCGGCGGCTGCCGCTATAGCAGTGGTGGGTGCTGATGCTGCCGCTGCGATGGTGGCTGCTGATGCTACTGCTACGACTACTACAACGGCGGGGGTGGCGGCAGCTGTGGTATCGCAAACTGCTATGTCAGCGTTGCAAACTACTGGCGCAAAGCGGCGAGCGGATCATTTGAGTCAAAGGGACCGACGACAGAGCGTGTAGGGTGTTGGCGCAACAGCTTCTCTTGCTGCTGCTGCTACTGCTTCTATTGTTGCTTCTGCTGACGCTACTGATGCTGCTGGTGCTGCTACTGCTGCGAGTGTTGCTGCTACTTCTGCTGCTACTACTGCTCTTACTCCTGCTGCTACTGCTGGTGTTGTTGCTGCTGCAGCTGCTGTAGTTGCTGTAGGAAAGGAGGACGAAGGGTCCCCCCAATAGAGGAGGATCCCTCCCCATTGGGGCTAGTGGCCATGTTTGTTGGCTCCCATTGTTCCACCCTCCTTTGTGTGTTTTTTTTTCTTTATGCTACTGACGTCAATAGTGACGTCAGTAGTGATGTCAGCTTGAGATGGTTGACTTTAGCAGGTGCTGCTACATTATTTATAGAGTTGTGTTTTTGTTGATGATGTCAGCAATGATGTCAGCAATGAGGTCAGCTGAAGCGTTGCTGATGTCAGCAATGGTTGTTGTTGAAGCCACTATTGTGTCAGCCACAGGGTGTTAGCTAGTGTTGCTGCAGCTGTTGCTGCTGTTGCCGCTAGTGCTGCTGCTAGTTTGCTACTGTAGCTGTTGCTGCTGCAGCTATTGCTGACGTTGCTACAGCTGCTGCTGCTGCTGCTCCTGCTGTGATTGTTGCTGCAACAGCCGCTCCTATTGCTACTGTTGTGATGTTGGACTGCTGCGTGCTGATGTTGTGGCCGTTGCTACGGCCGTGATGGCAGCAGCAGTTGCTGCAAAAAAAACCAATGGGGTGGGGGAATTTTTTTCATATGTTTTTTCTCTGCTTTGTTGCACAGCGAGCTTGCTGCTCGCTCCGAGCCGTGAGCAACGAGTATCGAGCTTGCTTCCCACTGCCCGCTGCTTGCTACGGGTCATGAGAAGCAAGCCCGCTGCTCGTAGCTCGCAGCTCACTGGAGATAATGGGCTGCGAGCAGCTGCAATTGTAGCTGCTATTGTAGGGGCTGCGGCTGGCTGATGCTGCAGCTGCTGCTACTGCTTGTTGCAGGCTTCTGCTAGCTACTGCTCGCTGTTGCTGCTGCTGTTGCCGGCTGCTGCTACTTCTCGCTGCTGGCTGCTGCTTGCTGCAGCTACTGCTATGCCCCGTTGCTTCTCTAAGCCGTTGCGGGCTGCTGCTGCCGCAAGCTGTCCCGCGCTGCTGCTACTGCAAGTTGTCTCGCACTGCTGCTACTATTGGCTGCTACTACTAAGCACAATTGCTGCTGGCTACTACTGCCACTTCTCATTACTGTTGCAAGATTCTTCCGCTGTTGTTGCTTGCAGCACGATCACACCTGGTCGACGTGTGTCATTGTCGCGATGCCTGACATCATTGGCCGCTCACCTCCTCGCTTCACGCTTGGGATTCAGTGCTGCCAAAAACTTCCGGCAGCATTTCCCCTGGCCCAGTGGCCATGGAGAAAATTCTGGCGCCGCCACCAGGCTGGTCAATGCTGCCGAAAATTATCCAGCAGCATTTCCCTTGCATTGCTGCGTATGGGGGTTTGCCGGCATTGTCTGGCACCTGTACGCTAGTCTTCTGCTACTGCTACTATGCTTTGGCTCTGGTACCAAGCTGGAAACACTAGGCAACACGTTGGGACAGCAATGTTGTTGATGCAGCATGCTGGCTTCCACGCTCGTTGCTTAGTCCGCTGTTGTAGAGTCTTAGTCTGGATGCTCTGGGTTTGTTACTCAGAAATGTGCGCGCCAGTGTTAGCGCCAGAAAGCAGCTGAAAACTGGGAGTAACTGATTAGGAGCGAAGAAGAAACAATGGGAGACCCCTCCAGGTTCTAGCTCCCCCCCCCCCCGAGCTCTGTAGAGCTTGTCACTCAGCTAACCAGCCAATCAGAAGATAATCATAGACCTGTTTTCTGGCAGGCACGGTTTTTTCGGTGAGCCCTGCCAGACGGCCGACGGTTTAAAACCCGGGCGTCGTCCGTTTTGCCTGAAAAGTGGACCATACCATAATACCGATGTTGCAAACACAGCCGTGCAGTGAGAAACAACTAGAAAAATAGTGGCAAAGAGTTATGGCTGCCCAACCCCAAGTAGTGCCTACGAAGGTCCAATGTGCCAAACAGTGCCACGCAACAGGAAACATGGACCCAAGCCAGAGCATGACGCTGCAAACACAATAGCACAATCAGATCCAGCGCTGCACCCATGCAGACAGCCACTGTGGTCACAGTGACCGCCAGCGGCTCGACCGCCAAGGAGGCCTGCCGATGGATATGAGCAAGTTGACGCAAAGAGGAGGCTCTGCAAATTACGAATTGCGAATTCTGCGAATTGTGTGTAGGCCTCAACGTGCGTCGGCTCCGCCGGACGACACTCCATCGACGTCAAGTCTCGCCGTCAGTCATCTGCATGCCGATAGCCGATCGCCATTGACATCGGTCACCATCACGACTTGAGAGTGCAGGAGCAACAGCCGCTAGCGGTAGCAAGTGAAGATTGCGGTAGGCTATAGTTGCGAGCAACTGCCGATATTGGCACATGTATCAGTAGCAGCATTGAGCAGTAGCAGCAATAGTGTAGCAGAGCAGTAGCACTACAAAAGCGCAGTAGCAGCGGCAGCAGCAGCGGCAGAATTAGTGCACGATGGCAGTAGCACAGCAGGAGCGCGCTACAACAGCAGCACAAAAGCAGCAGCAGCAGCACCAGCGGCGGTAGCCGCACAGCAGCAGTGTAGCAGCAGCGATAGTAGCACCGTCGGCAGCCATAGCGCAGCAGTAGTAGCGGCAGCGATAGCGTTGTGCAGCAACCGCAGCGCGCAGCAGTAGCAGCACCAGCGCATAGTTGCTTCCGTGGTCGCGCACGCAGCCGCCAGGCGGCCGCTCCGCACGCAACCGTGCGGCTATTGCTGCAGCTGACGACGCAGCAGTACTAGCAACAGCAGTTGAGCGGAAGCTACTACACAGCTTCCGTGCAACATTCGCGTGGCTATCGCAGAGCCGCCGCCTGCTCTCACAGCAACTGCAAAGGTTGAACCAAAAGGAAAAAAGGAAAGGGGAGTTGACATCAGTATTTTCCCTTGATGACATAATAATGTCATGCTGACGTCAGCAACTTCTACTGACGTCAACACTTGCCTTAGTGAAATCTTTCGTCGGAGAGTCAAAAGTTGCCAGCGTTTCAAATCATCGAGACATACTCACGTTTTTGCAATTGGACCACGTTGACGTCTCGGCACATAATGAGCATCGACATGGCTTCGTCCAACGATAAGGGAAAAAGGGTACTAGACCCCTTTTCTTCCTCCTCAGGGGTCATGAGTCCACGTTCGCAGGCTATTGAGGACCTGCAGAGCCAGTAGGACGAGATGCGTCAATTGCAGAGGGAGAAAACTGACGCCATCCGTACACTCACCGAGTTTCTTCGGGGTCATTCCATGACCCCACAATAGACCTCTGAGGAAGCGGCTGGGGTCGCACCCTCTACACAACAGTCAACCCCAGCACCAAAGACAGGAGCTGGAGCCGACCTGCCACCTCTTGATCCTTGGGACGAGGATCCAGATATACCAGGCATGGAAGGCGACTCCCCTAGCGCAAGATTCGTGTGCTTCAGGAGTGTCTCCGGGGCTTAAGACGAGCTCTCGGCCCCAACACACACCTCGCTTTCCCGAGATTTGATCGTCGCCTGACCTCCACCCCAGAAACTTCCCTCTTCCTGGCGTCTTTCCTATCCCTTGTCCTTGCTAGCCAATGGTTGCTCTCCCTACGGAGCGGGAATCCAAGGACTTCGAGACACCGCCTCCACGGTATGTCAGCGAGAACGGTTTTGACTATTGGGAGATCCTCTTCCATGTTTGGGCCACTTCAAAGGACATGTGGCCCTACAACCATAGTCCGTATCATACTACGGTACAAGGACAGGTGCTGACAGCAGCTAGGGCGATGTGCGGACTTCTCTATGCCATGCCGTGCGAGACCATCGTCAACTTCCGCTCGTTCCTTGGTGAGGCGGACATAGGCACCGGCGCTGATCCACGTGGGGGCTGGGACCTAGCATTATCCATGCTTGCTGCAGAGACGCACGCCACCCGCGCCACGCACATTCGTGCCTTTCATTCCCTTCGTCAGGGGCCTGCCGAGCCTCCAGCCTACTACCGGCGACGCGCCATGCGCATCTCCATGCGCCTCGGGATCTCAGGAGGTACACAAGTGTGGGCGCTCCGCACGATCATGCTCCGAGTTTTCCTGGAGCACACAGACATCTTCACTTGGTACAGTGACGCCGTGCTCGAGCCTTTTTTGGCCTCACTACACCTTCTTCGCTGGGAGCACCAGCTCTTCCTCGAGTTGACTTCAGCCCGTGAGGCAGCCGTGGCTCATCAGGAGACCTCCATTGCTGTAGCAGTCGTTGCATCACCACCGACGTCCTTCTTGCAAAGTTAGTCTCCATCCTCTCCCACGTCCTCCTCCTCCCCTTCCACCCCGATTACACCGACTTAGACACAGGGTGTTGTGGTAGCAGCAAAGGGGAAGAAGGGGCAACGGAGGCGCGACTCGGGCCAGCAGCAATCACCGCAGCAGCCATCATTGTCCAATAGCAGTGGACGCTCTGTTAACTGGTAAAACTGTGGAGGCGCCCATCGCTACACGGAGTGCCTGCAGCCACTTGACTGGACGCGGATTAACTACGGGCTCCAGGCTACGTACGCACTACGGTCTACGTTGAGCAGCACATCCTCCGAGCGCTCGTCGACCACGACCGCAGCGATTCCCGCTTCATCACCGGCGACCACAGGCGACCCAGACCCAGGTGACCACACCATCGCCAAGCTCGGATACCTTATGGCATTTCGCTTTCATGGAGGTATGAGTGTGTTGTCACATCTAGGTGGTTAACAGACTGTCTGTTCATCTGTTCTTGTGGCTTGGGATGACTCGTGTTGGGGGGCACAATCGACATGTGATGACGATGGGCCTGACAATACTGATTGGATTCATGATTCTCACCTTTGTGCCCTTTATTGTTCCTTCCCACCTGCTGCCCAACGTCTGTCTGAGGGCGACTGTTCAATTGCCCATTGTATAATGACGTCCTCTAGTCATGATTCCAGTGGCAATTAGATCATTGATTCCAGTGCCACTCATCACATGACCTGTCGTCGTAGTGATTTCATTCTTCTCGGCCCTGTTACGTCTGTTTTTCCCATCCGTACAAGCTCTAGTCAGTCCTTGCCAGTTCTGCGTGTTGGGGTTGTATGTTTTGATGGTCGGTCTGGGCCCCTGTTTCTTTTCAAGGTGCTATTTGTGTCTGACCTTGAGCTCAGTTTGCTTTCTGCACATGCTTGCACAGCGATGGGAATGTCTGTGGAGCACACTGCAAATTCCGCGATTGTGACTGCTATTGACACTTGTAGCGTTGTTCTTTGTGCCTATGTAGTGGATGACCTATATCGTGTCTCTTGGACTTCTGCTCCTTGCTCCCCTCCCCTTCCAATCGTGTTTTTAACATTGGTGTTCTATCTCCCGAGCACTAGCGATTGCTTTATCGCCGCCTGTGGCATGTAGGCTCTGACACTGTGTCGAAGCTCATTCGGACACAGCCCACCCTCGGTCTTGATGCGGCTTCTTTCAAGAAGCCGTCCAAGACCAACTGTCTCTTCTACGCTCAACGCAAGATGCATCGTTGCACCTTGACTCCCGCTCTTCTGCACTTCGCCCTCTTGAGTTAGTCCATTAAGACCTTCTTGGTCACCTTCCTGTTGAGTCCATGTCCGATCGGGGTCGATACGTCATGACCCTCATAGATGACTTCACCCAGATGCGATGGGTCTGCAGCCAGCGACAAAAGAGTGACGCCGCTCTTGCAATTACCTGTGGCTAGTGATGGCTGAGTGTGAGTCCCGCCACACGTTGCACACCTTCGTTGGATCACGACGGCAAGTTTCTTGGCGAGATGGGCAGCTTCTTCGCCGAGCACATGATTTTTCACCAAGTCTCCGCTCCTGCTACTCCTCAGCAGAACGATGTTTCTGAGCACTGGAATCGCACCATGGAGGATGCGGTTTGCACTATGCAGTCTGATTGTGGTCTTCCGGAGTCCTTCGTTTTTGAAGGCTTCGCCTTGGCTTGGGTTTGGAATCGCCTCCCGCACGGTCCTCTTCCGGACCACGTCACACCATATGAGCTCTCGTTTGGCAACCGTGCAGACCTGTGTCTCGCTAGCGTCTGGAAATCCTTGGCCTATGTGTGGTACACCAAGGACCAGTAGTGATCCAAGGTCTCACCGCGGGGTCACTTGTATGCCTTCGTCGGCATCTCCCTCCGGTCAAAGGCCTGGTGTTTTTGGGACCCTGCTCATCATCGCATCGTTCAGTCAGGCAACGCGCTCTTCTTTCAGTCCCTCACCTACGGTGATATGACATCGATCACGTTGGTTTCCGTCACACACGTTCTTACGTGTGATGTTTCTGGACAGATGGGGGAGTCTGCGCCTACTAGTACCTCTCACCAGGCTGATGCGTCCGTTCGAGCTCCCTCCACTTCTCCAGCTCTTGATGACCCAGCGATCATCGCTATCGGTTGAGAGAACTCTCCATCACTTCCGGCTTCTGCCCCTATTCCCTCACATCCCACAGGTACCCATGCTGCGATTGTGCCTGTTCTTGAGCCTGAGGTGCGCCCCTCAAGCCCGGGTTACTCCCTTGAGCCCGGCNGTCGCCTTCGACCATTGAACTCAAGAGCTCAGCAAGTGTCTGTTCACGCACCCAGGCGCTCCGCTCACAGCATCGCGAGTGGTGATCCCGGCACAAAGGCCCTAGGCCTGAGTGTCCACACTAAGCCTACAGAGGTACATCCAACGTATCCCGTAGGGCACAACCTCGTCAATCGCAAGTTTCATATCGCTTGTGATGCAGCAGCCGATCTTGTGGTCATCAGACCTAGCACTGAGGCGTGCGCTCTTGCCTCGCAGAGCTCTCCCTCTATGGCGCCTGACCCGGACACACTGAGGGAAGCTTTCTCATCACAAGATGCTGACGCTTGGCATGTTGCCTGCGAGGATAAGTTTCGCGCTATCCGAGAGCACAGAGTTTACGAGCTAGTCGGCCTTCAACCTAGGAGGCTGGCTATTCAGGTCAAGTGGGTCGTTTGCAAGAAAGTGAAGCCGGATGGCTCACTCGAACGCCACAAGGCTCGCTTGGTCGTCAAGGGGTACTCTCAGATTGAGGGCATCTATTACACTGACGCCTTTGTCCCTGTCGACCGCATCACCTCAGCTTGAGCTTTATTTGGTGTAGTGGCTCAACATGACTGGGAACTACACCAGATGGATGTGAACAATACGTTCCTCCATGGTTCTCTGGAAGAGGAGATTTACATGGCTCAGCCATCCGACTTTGAGGACGGTGACAAGGTCAAGCGCTTGCGTAAGTCCTTGTACAACCTCAAGCAGTCTCCTTGGTGTTGGACCCAGGAGATCACTTGTACCTTGACTTGTGCGGGATATATGCATTGAAAGGCAGATCCCTCTCTCTTCATCCAAAAACGCCTGAGGGATTCACCGCCACCTTGGTCTCTGTCAACGACCTTCTGATCACATCTCCTTTACTGGACGCGGTGAAGGAGGCCAAGGCTATCCTCCAGACTACCTATAGGATGAAGGACCTTGGTCTTGAAGTGGTGTTTCTTGGCATGGAGATTGTGCGAGACCGCAGACGTCGTACTCTGCTACTGCATCAGGGCCGATACGCACGTGTTGTGGGGGAGCGCTTCAGCGACCTCCTCGACGCAGTGCCCACGGCTTCCACACCTCTTAGGCATGACGGCCAGGATGCNTGAAGGAGGCCAAGGCTATCCTCCAGACTACCTATAGGATGAAGGACCTTGGTCTTGAAGTGGTGTTTCTTGGCATGGAGATTGTGCGAGACCGCAGACGTCGTACTCTGCTACTGCATCAGGGCCGATACGCACGTGTTGTGGGGGAGCGCTTCAGCGACCTCCTCGACGCAGTGCCCACGGCTTCCACACCTCTTAGGCATGACGGCCAGGATGCTTTGAAGGTGGATGATCCCACAGAGCTACGGGAGACAATGGATGTGACCCTGTACCTCCGTCTCATCGGATCTCTGATTTACCTGGCCTCTAACACACGTCCTGACATCGCATTTGCCATCAACCTCCTTGCCGTGTTTTTGCAGGCTCCACATGCTAGAGCCCTTCACACAGCTATGCAAGTGGTGCGGTACGTGGTCTCCACATCGTATGTCGGACTTTGCTTTTGCCGGCAGTGTTTGGTGGTCCTTGTCAGCTACACCGACATCGATTGAACCTGGAGCCCAGATGGACGCGGTCGCACCGGTTACGTGTTCCTGCTTGGTGGGACTGCTGTGTCCTCGTACACGGGAAGCAGGGTTGCATTGCATGTAGCTCATCGGAGGCAGAGTATGTTGCTCTAGGTGCAAGGGCTACTGATGCGGTATGGTTGCAGCGCCTGTTCCTTGAGCTGGGCCAGTCAGTACCCGCCATTGTACTTCGTTGCGATAACCAGAGTGCTCTTGCCATTGCGGAGAACTCTGGTGTCTTTCATGCTCACACAAAGCAAATTGCAATTGAGCATCACTTTCTGCGTGATCAGGTGGAGCGACACGTGATCTCCGTTATCTTGGTTGGCACTGACATGCAGCGTGCTGACTTCTTGACGAATGCACTAGCACGCGGAAAGTTCCTAGTGCCCTTTTTTCTGTTCGACTTTGCCCCTTGCCTGAGAGTGGTTGAGTGTGGAGTGTCTGTGTCTGTGTCACATTTGTCGTTGTACTCATTGTACTTGTCTCAGTATCGCACCTGTATGGACATGCGCACCATCGGATCATGGGGGAGTGTTGTTATTTGTGAAATTTTCGACCTATACAGTTTACTGTGACCACTCTGCCGTGTCCATACTCATGCAGATCCATGATGCGGACTTTCGAGGTACCGATGCGTCATCTGGTGGCAGGCTACCAGCTTGGAGCTGATCGACGACCATTCCAGAGCTTTGGACGCTACCAGGGACCTCCTGTACTTTTTTTACAGCACGTAGGAGTTTGTCGGTGGACTGGTCGTGGGCCCGATTCGCATGTTTTTGCATTGTGTGTCCACCGTTTGATGCCAAATGCATACATGTGACCATTCGTAGCGTCCAGCTTTTGATCCTGCACGCCTAGGTTCAGACGACATAGCGTTCTGACATGTCTGCCCAGAGTTACGGCCAAAACTATGGTTTTTGGGTCGGTTTTAGGACAGATCTTGCACTGCCGTGTGCGACATCCGCCGTGCGCCGCGGCAGGTTCTTATGCCATGGACCTGTCATTTGTCTTTTCTCTCTGCAAATGCTATTGAAGCATTCTGACACTTTGCCTTCTGTCTCCTAGCCAGACCTTTGCCGTTGTGTGCACGACTTGTGACTGTCGTCACCGTCTGACCAGGCACTGACACCTAGTCAACGACTGTGTCGTTAGGAAGCTTCCACGCATCTTCACTGTCTTTCTCTCACACATAGAACTCATGGCGGTTTTTACATAGGTCTGCATGCCCTAATTAGTTCTATCTCAAACGCCCCATTTGCAATGTTGAAGGTGGCGAGGCTGGTAGTAAGGCCCCTCGCCAAGGTGCTCGAAAGGACTATACTGAGGTACACCCTGTGTCCCCTGTCGGCCACGAGTTGCTCTTGTGACTTCTCAACTTCTGTTGGTTCTCTTCTTTGGGGCAAGGGTTGCTTGCATTTTGAAGCCTAGCTCAGGTATGACCCAAAAGACACTACTCACGAAATGTTACAACGGGAGGTATGGGCAGGGGGGGGGAGGGGAGCTCCCCTTCTGGACAAGCCCATAATTGCAGGCGAGCTCACTGCTTGTCGGGTCATGGGGGAGTAGCCTGTTGTCTTGCCATTCCACTTATGTGTTATTCAACTGTCTTTCAGATTGTACCTGAGAAGATGCGTGGAAGCATCCTAGTGACACAACCGCCGACTAGGTGTCAGTGCGTGGTCAGACGGTGACGACAGTCACAAGTCGTGCACACAACGGCAAGGGTCTGGCTAGGAAACACAAGGCAAAGTGTCAGAATTCTTCAATGGAATTTGCAGAAGAAATGACAAATGACAGGTCCATGGCATAAGTACCTGCTGCGACGCACGATGGGTGTCGCAAGCGGTAGTGCAAGATCTGTCCTGAAACCGGCACAAAACCACTGTTTTGGCCGTGACTCTGCACAGACATGTTAGAACGCCACGTCGTCTGAACCTAGACGTGCAAGATCAAAAGCCAGACGCTACGACTGGTCACATGCAAACATCCAGTATTAAACAGTGGACACACAATGCAAAAACATGCAAATCGGGCCCACGACCAGTCCACCGATAAACTGCTGCGTGCTGCAGAAAAACTGCAAGAGGTCCCGGGTAGCCTCCAGAGCTCTGGAATGGTCCTCGGTCAGCTCCAAGCTGGTAGTCTACCACCAGATGACGCACCAGTACCACCTGGGTCCGCATAAGGGATCTGCACGAGTATGGAAACCGCCGAGAGGTCACAATAAACTATACAAGTCGACAGGAACATAATGAATGACCACAATCCCCTATGACCCGATGGTACGCATGTCCATACACGTGCAACATTGAGACGAGTACAACAATGAGTGTAACAACAAATGTGATATGGACACAGAAACACCCCACACTCAACCACTCACAGGCAAGGGGCGAAATCCAAGAGAACGAATGGCCACCAAGAACTTTCCACGTGCTAGTGCCTTCGTCAAGAAGTCAGCACACTGCATGTCAGTGCCAACCCATGTGACGGTGATCACGTGTCACTCCACTAGATCACACACAAAGTGATGCTCAACAGCAATGTGCTTGGTGTGAGCATGAAAAACACCAGAGTTCTCCGCAATGGCAAGAGCACTTTGGTTATCGCAACGAAACACAATGGCGGGTACTGACTGGCCCTACTCAAGGAAGAAGCGCTGCAGCCATACCACCTCAGCAGCCCCTGCACGCGGAGCAACGTAATCTGCCTCCAACGAGCTACGTGCAATTCAGCCTTGCTTCCCGCTACGCCAGGACAAAGTGGTCCCACCAAGGAGGAATATGTAACCGGTGCGAGTGCGTCCATGTGGGCTCGTGGTCCAGTCGTTGCCAGTGTAGCCGTCAAGGACCACCAAACATTGCCGGCGAAAGCAGAGTCCGAGGTACGGTGTGAAGACCATGTACCACACCACGCACACAGCCACGTGAAGGGCTCTAGCGCATGGAGCCTGCGAA
This sequence comes from Penium margaritaceum, assembly GCA_023375785.1. NCBI lineage: Eukaryota > Viridiplantae > Streptophyta > Zygnematophyceae > Desmidiales > Peniaceae > Penium > Penium margaritaceum. The sequence continues at coordinate 5,995 of SZWC01017714.1, read as the reverse complement.
AACAGGGGAAGGAGGTAGATGGCAAATGCAATGTCAGGTTGTGTGGTAATGGCCAGGTACATGAGAGATCGGATGAGACGGAGGTACAGTGTCACATCCCCTGTCTCCCCTAGCTGTGTGGGATGGTCCACCTTCAAGGTATCCTGCCCGTAACACGTGAGAGTTGGGGAAGCCATGGGTACTACGCCCAGGAGGTCACTGAAGCGCTCCCCCACAACACGTGCGTATCGGGCCTGATGCAGTAGTAGAGTACGACATCTGCGGTCTCCCACGATCTCCGTGCCAAGAAACACCATGGCAGGACCAAGGTCCTTCATCGTGTAGGCTATTTGGAGGATAGCCTTAGCCTCCTTCATAGGCTCCAGTGAAGAAGATGCGATCAGAAGATTGTCGACATAGACTAAGATGGCGGTGAATAGGTCAGGCGTTTGTTGGATAAAGAGAAAGGGATCTGCCTCGCTCTGTACATATCCCGCATGAGTCACGGTGCCAGTGATCTCCTGGTTCCAACACTAAGGAGAATTCTTGAGGCCGTACTAGGACTTGCGCAAGCACCTGACCTTGTCACCGTCCTCAAAGTCATGTGGCTGAGCCACAAAAATCTCGTCATCCAAAGAGCCATAGAGGAACACATTGTTTACATCCATGTGGTACACTTCCAAGTCATGTTGAGCCACTACACCGAACAGAGCTAAGGTAATGTGGCTGACAGGGGCAAATGTGTCAGTGTAACTGATGTCCTCAATCTGAGAGTGCCCCTTGACGACCAAGCGAGCCTTGTGGCGTTCGAGTGAGCCATCCGGCTTCACTTTCTTGCAAAAGACCCACTTGACCTGAATTGCCTGCCTCCCAGGTAGAAGGTCCACTAGCTCGTAACATCCATGCTCTTGGATNGCGCGAAGCTTATCCTTGCAGGCAGCACGCCAAGCGTCAGCATCGTGTGATGAGAGAGCTTCCCTCAGTGTGCCCGGGCCACGCACAGCTCTCCCTCTATGGCGCCTGACCCGGGCACAAGATCGGCTATTGCATCACAAGTGATATGAATCTCACGAGTGACGAGTTCGTACCCTACTGGACACGCTGGATGTACTTCTGTGTGCTCAGTGCGGACACTCAAGCCTAGGGCCTTTGTGCCGTGGTCACCACTCGCAATGCTGCGAGCCGATCGCCTGGATGTGGGACTAGACACTCGCTGAGCTCCGTAGTCCAATGGTCGAAGGCGACCGCCAGGCTCACGGGAGTAACCCGGGCTCTAGGGGCCCACCTTAGGCTAAGGAACAGGTACAATCGCAGCTGGGGAGGGCTGAGGCAAGGGAGCCAATGATGCCGTGCAAGGTGATGCGTGCGTCAGAGACAAAGGGCCTGGTGTAACAGTAGGGGCAGGTGAGGCAGGTCCACGAAGAGAGGCTGGAGTGCCGGCGGACACAGGTACGGTCATAGGAGTACGCACAGTTACGGGATCATGGGTACCTGTGGTGTGTGAGGGGACAAGGATAGAAGTCGGCGGTGCTAGAGAGATCCCTGAACCAACAGCGATGATCGATGGGTCATCGAGAGCCGGAGAAGTGGAGGGAGCTTGAGCAAACACAACAGCCTGGCGAAAGGTGCTCGTAGGCACAGACTCCCCCATTGGTTGAGGATCCTCACACATGATCGATGTCAAGTCACGGTAGGAAAGGGACTCAAAGAAGAGTGTGTTGCATGACTCAACAATGCGACAATAAGTAGGGTCCCAAAAACGCCAGGCCTTTGACCGTGGGGAGATGCTGATGAAGGNAGTCGGCGGTGCTAGAGAGATCCCTGAACCAACAGCGATGATCGATGGGTCATCGAGAGCCGGAGAAGTGGAGGGAGCTTGAGCAAACACAACAGCCTGGCGAAAGGTGCTCGTAGGCACAGACTCCCCCATTGGTTGAGGATCCTCACACATGATCGATGTCAAGTCACGGTAGGAAAGGGACTCAAAGAAGAGTGTGTTGCATGACTCAACAATGCGATAATAAGTAGGGTCCCAAAAACGCCAGGCCTTTGACCGTGGGGAGATGCTGATGAAGGCACACAAGCAACTCCGTAGGGGGACCTTGGACCCCTTCTGGTCCTCGGTATATCACACAGAATCCAAGGATCCCCAGACGCGAGCGAGACACAGGTTAGCACGGCGGTCGAACCGAAGCTCATACGGTGTGACGTGGTCTGGAAGAGGACCGTGCGGGAGGTGTTTCCACACCCAAGTGTAGTCATGTAGGCAAAGCCTTCAAAAGCGAAGGACTATGGAAGACCGCAATCAGACTGCAGAGCGCGAACCGCATCCTCCATGGTGTGGTTCAAGTGCTAAGAAACACCGTTATGCTAAGGAGTAGCAGGAGCAAAGACCTGGTGAAAAATCCCGTGCTCGGTGAAGAAGCTGTCCATCTCGCCAAGAAACTCGCCGCCGCGATCCGAACAAAAGGTGTGCAGCAGGTGGTGAAACTGACACTCAGCCATCACTAGCCAAAGGCAAACCGCGAGAGCGGCGTCACTCTTTCTTGCGCAGGCTGTAGACCCACCGCATCTGGGTGAAGTCATCTGTAAGGATGAGGACGTATCGACCCCGATCGAACAGAGACTGGATAGGAAGGGGACCAAGAAGGTCTGAATGGAAGAACTCAAGAGGGCGAAGTGCGCGTGAGCGGGCGTCAGGGTAGGTGCAACGATGCATCTTGCCCTGAGTGCAAAAGAGACAGTCGGTCTTGGGCGGCTTCTCGAAAGAAGCTGAGTCAAGACCAAATGTGGGATGTGTCCGAATGATCTTCGACACAGTGTCGAAGCCTATATGACACAAGTGGCGATGAAGCAGTCGATGGTGCTCTGGAGCCCGAGAGTAATCCGCGCCCAGTCGAGCGGCTGCTAGCACTTGGTGTAGCGATGCGTGCCTCCACAGTTGTAGCAGTGAACGGAGCGTCCATTGCTACTGCCTGATGACGGCTGCTACTGCGGCTGCTGCAGGCCCGGATCGCGCCTCCGTTGTCCTTTCTTCCCCTGTTCTACTGTCGCGATACCCTGTGTCTGAGTCAGTGTAATCGGGGTGGAAGGGGAGGAGGAGGAAGAGACAGAGGATGGAGAAGGTGTCTGTAGGAGGAGCGTCAGTGGTGATGCAACAGCTGCTGCAACAATGGAGGTCTCCTAATGAGCCACGACTGCCTTACGGGCGGAAGTCACCTGGAGGAAGAGCTGGTCTGCCCAGGGAAGAAGCTATAGTGAAGCCGAAAAAGGCTCAAGCACGGCATCGCTGTACCGCGTGAAGATGGCTGTGTGCTCAAGGCAAACTCGGAGCATGATTGTGCAGAGCGCCTACAGCTATGTACCTCCTGAGATCCCAAGGCGCGTGGAGATGCGCATGGCGCGTCGCCTATAGTCGGCTGCAGGCTTGACAGGCTCCTGACGAAAGGAGTGAAAGGCAGGAATGTGTGCGGTGCGGGTGGCGTGCGTCTCTGCAGCAAGTAGGGATAATGCTAGGTCTTAGCCCCCGCGTGGATCAGCGCCGGTGCCTTTGCCCACCTCGCCAAGGAACGAGCGGAACTCGACGACGGTTTTGCGCGGCATGGCGTAGAGAAGTCCGCGCATCGCCCTAACTGCTGTTTCCAGCTATGCTCGGTCAGTAGTCTGATACGGACTATGGTGTTAGGGCCACACGCCCTCTGAAGTGGCCCAAATCTTGAAAAGGATCTCCCAATAGTCAAAACCGTCCTCGCTGACATACCGTGGGGGCGATGTCTCAAAGTCCTTAGATTGCTGCCTTGTAGGGAGAGCAACAACAAGCTAGGAAGGATGAGGGGTGGGAAAGATGCCGTGAAGAGGGAGGTCGCTGGGGTGGAGGTCAGGCGACGATCAAATCTCGGTAAAGCGAGATGTGTGTGGGGGCTGAGAGCTCGTCTGAAGCTGGCGGAGATGCTCTTGAAGCACAAGAATCTCGCGATCGGGGGAGTGGCCCTCCATGCCTGGCATATCGCCATCCTCTTCCCAAGGATCAAGAGGTGGTAGGTCGGCTCCAACTCCTGTCTCCGGTGCTGGAGCTGACTTGTGTGTAGAGGGTGCGACCCCGGCCGCTTCCTCAGAGGTCTGTCATGGGGTCGTGGAATGACCCCGAAGAAGCTCGGTGAGTGTACGGATGGTGTCAATCTGCTCCCTCTACAGTCGACGCATCTCGTCCTGCTGGTTCCGTAGGTCCTCAATAGCCTGCGAACGTGGGCTCATGACCCCTGAGGAGGAAGAAGACGGATATAGTACCCTTTTTCCCTTATCACTGGACGAAGCCATGTCGCCACTCACTATGGGCCAAGACGTCAACGTGGTTGAATTGCACAAACGCGAGCGTTTCTCGAGGAGTTGAATTGCTGGCAACTTTTTAATCTCCGACCAAAAACTTCAGCGGGGCAAGTGTTGACAACAGCATGAACTAATGACGTCAACAAGGAAATATCCTGACATCAGGTGCCCTCTCCCCGCCGTTTTTTGGGTTACGAAGTACCCCTTGTAATAAAAAGTGCAAAAAATCTCAGAAAAGATTTGGCATAGTTTTCCCTCCTTGATGTTCCTCATATCGCTCAACTTGGGAATGCTGTCCTGGGTGCTTTCACTCATGGCATGGGCCAGGGTTAAGAAAAGGGTCACCCCAGACACCTTGCAAGAGTGAGCAGTCCTCAGGTAGCTATTATGTTGAGTAATTTGTGCATAAGTTGCTTCATATTCATCATTTTGCACTCATGTGTGTCTGGCTTAAAGCGAAAATGAGATAGATCAATGGAGAGAGAAAGAAAAGGAAAAAGGGAAAACATGCATGAGGGGAGGGAAGGGAGGGGCATGTGCATCTTCCAGGCATATAGAGTACCAACATATAAAAAAAGGTCATGAAGTTCAGGTGCAATGGATGGCCAATCTTCTGTCTCTCCTTGTGCAAAAAGATGGTCTGAGTGGTTTCCTGCACAGACAAGCAAAGAAAAGAAAATTTCTAGAACAGAGATCCACGTGCAGCATGGAAAACAAGGAAAAGCGATAACAAAAATCATTTTCAATGTACAGATGAGGAAAACATTGTTCAGTTATAGGGATGGAGATAATGTGAGCATAAGCGTGAGTGTCCGAGAGAGAGGGAGGGAGGGGGGGGGGGGGGG
>SZWC01017712.1:701-48450 GCA_023375785.1 Penium margaritaceum | reverse complement strand
CGAGCGGTTGGGAGTGGTTCTGAGTGGTTGTGAGTGGTTGGGAGTGGTTGCGAGTGGTTGCAAGTGCTTGTGAGTGGTTGCGAGTGGATGCGAAAGGTTGCGAGTGGTTGCGAGTGGTTGTGAGTGGTTGCGAGTGGTTGCAGGTGGTCACAAGTGGTTGCAAGAGGTTACGAGTGGTTGTGAGTGGTTGCGAATGGTTGCAAGTGGTTGCGAGTGGTTGCAAGTTGTTGCAAGTGGTTATGAGTGGTTGCGAGTGGTTGCGTGTCCTTGCGAGCGGTTGCGAGTGGTTGCGAGTAGTTGCAAGAAGTTGCAAGTGGTTGCCAGTGGATGCCAGTGGTTGGGATTGGTTGCGCAGGGGTTGCGAGTTGTTGCGAATGGTTGCGAGTGGTTGCCAATGGTCGCGAGTGGTTGCGGTTGGTTGCGAGTGGTTGCGACGGGTTGTGAGTGGTTGCCATTGGTTGTGAGTAGTTGCAAATGGTTGTGAGTGGTTGCGAGAGGTTGCGAGTGGTTGGGAGTGGTTGCAAGTTGCTGCGAGTGGTTGCGAGTGGTGGCAAATGGTTGCAAGTGGTTGCGAGTGTTTGCAGGTGGTTGACTTTTATTGCAATTGGTTGCGAGTGGTTGCGAGTGGTTGCGAGTTGCTGCAATTGGTTGCGATTGGTTGCCAGTTGTTGTGAGTGGTTATGAGAGGTTCCGAGTGGTTGTGTGTGGTTGTGAGTGGTTGTGAGTGGCTGCAAGTGGTTGAAATTTGTTGCGAATGGTTGCAAGTGGTTGCAAGTGGTTGCAAGTGGTTGCAAGTTGTTGCGAGTGGTTTTCGAGTGGTTGCGAGAAGTTGTGAGTGCTTGCAAGTGGTTGGGAGTGGTTGCGAGTGGTTGCAAGTGGTTGCGAGTGGTTACGAGTGCTTAAGAGGGATTGCGAGTGGTTGCAAGTAGTTGTGAGTGGCTGTGAGTGGTTGTGAGTGGTTACGAGTGGTTGAGAGTGGTTACAAATGGTTGCGAGTAGTTGCGAGTGGCTGCGGCTGGTTGCAAATTGTTGCGAGTGGTTGCAAGTGGTTGCGAGTGGTTGCAAGTGGTTGCGAGTGGTTATGAGTGGTTGCGAGTTGTTGCGAGTGGTTGCGAGTAGTTGCAAGTGATTGCGAGTGGTTGCGAGTGGTTGCGAGTGGTTGCGATTGGTTGCGAGTGGTTGCGAGTGGTTGCGAATGGTTGCAAGTGGTTGCCAGTGGGTGCGAGTGCTCGGGAGTGGTTGCGAGTGGTTGCAAGTGGCTGCGAGTGGTTGCGAGTGGTTGCGAGTGGTTTTGAGAAGTTGCCAGAAGTTGCAAATGGTTGCAAGTAATTGCAAGTGAATGCAAGTGGTCATGAGTAGTTTTGAGTTGTTGCAAGTGGTTGCAAGTGGTTGGGAGTGGTTACGAGTAGCTAGGAGTGGTTGCGAGAAGTTGCAAGAGGTTGCCAGTGTTTGCAATTGGTTGCGAATGGTTGTGAGTGGTTGCGAGTGGTTCCGAGTGGTCGCGGGTTGTTGGGAGTTATTGCAATTGGTTGCAAGTGGCTGCGAGTGGTTGCGAGTGGCTGTGAGTGGGTGCGAGTGTTTGCGAGTGGCTGCGATTGGTTGTGAGTGGTTGTGAGTGGTTGAGTGGTTGTGAGTGGTTGCAAGTGGTTGCGAGCGGTTATGCGTGGTTGCAAGTAGTTGCGAGTGGTTGCGAGTGGATGCAAGTGGTTGCGAGTGGTTACGAGTGGTTGCGATAGGTTGCGAGTGGTTGCAAGTGGTTGCAAGTGGTTGCGAGTGGTTGAGAGTGGTTGCGAGTGGTTGTAAGTGGTTGCAAGTGGTTGAGAGAGGTTTTATGTGGTTGCGATGGGTTGGGAGTTGTTGCGAGTGGTTGATAGGGGTTCCGTATGGTTGTGAGTGGTTGCGAGTGGTTGCGAGTGGTTGAGAGAGGTTGTATGTGGTTGCGATGGGTTGGGAGTTGTTGCGAGTGGTTGATAGTGGTTGCGTATGGTTGCGAGTGGTTGCGAGTGGTTGTAAGTGGTTGCAAGTGGTTGCGAGTGGTTGCGAGTGGTTGAGAGAGGTTGTATGTGGTTGCGATGGGTTGGGAGTTGTTGCGAGTGGTTGATAGTGGTTGCGTATGGTTGCGAGTGGTTGCGAGTGGTTGTAAGTGGTTGCAAGTGGTTGCGAGTGGTTGAGAGTGGTTGCGAGTGGTTGTAAGTGGTTGCAAGTGGTTGAGAGAGGTTTTATGTGGTTGCGATGGGTTGGGAGTTGTTGCGAGTGGTTGATAGGGGTTCCGTATGGTTGTGAGTGGTTGCGAGTGGTTGTGAGTGGTTGCAAGTGGTTGCGAGTGGTTGCGAGTGGTTCCGAGTAGTTCCGAGTGGTTGCGAGTGGTTACGAGTGGCTGCAAGTGGTTACTAGTGGTTGGGAGCAGTTGCGAGTGGTTGCGACAGGTTGGGAGTGGTTTGGATTCGTTGCGAGTGGTTGCGAGTGCTTGCAAGTTATTGTTGGTGGTTCTGAGTGGTTACAAGTGGTTGCAAGTGGTTGTAAGTGATTGCAAGTGGTTGCAGGTGGTTGTGATTGGTTGCCAGCTGTTGCAAGTGGTTGCAAGTGGTTGCGAGTGGTTACGAGTGGTTGCGAGTGGTTGGAACTGGTTGCAAGTGATTGCGAATGGTTGCAAGTGGTTGCGAGTGGTTATGAGTGGTTGCAAGTGGTTGCGAGTGGTTGCAAGTGGTTACGAGTGGTTGCGAGTGGTTGCCAGTGGTTGCAAGTGGTTACGAGTGGTTGCGAGTGGTTGCCAGTGGTTGCAAGTGGTTACGAGTGGTTGCGAGTGGTTGCAAGTGGTAGCGAGTGGTTGCGAGTAGTTACGAGTGGTTGATAGCGGTTGGGAGTTGTTGGAAGTGGTTGTGAGTGGCGGCGAGTGGTTGTGAGTGGTGACGAGGTGTTGCGAGTGGTTTCAAGTGGTTGCCAGTGGTTGCAAGTGGTTACGAGTGGTTGCGAGTGGTTGCAAGTGGTAGCGAGTGGTTGCGAGTAGTTACGAGTGGTTGATAGCGGTTGGGAGTTGTTGGAAGTGGTTGTGAGTGGCGGCGAGTGGTTGTGAGTGGTGACGAGGTGTTGCGAGTGGTTTCAAGTGGTTGCCAGTGGTTGCAAGTGGTTACGAGTGGTTGCGAGTGGTTGCAAGTGGTAGCGAGTGGTTGCGAGTAGTTACGAGTGGTTGATAGCGGTTGGGAGTTGTTGGAAGTGGTTGTGAGTGGCGGCGAGTGGTTGTGAGTGGTGACGAGGTGTTGCGAGTGGTTTCAAGTGGTTGCCAGTGGTTGCAAGTGGTTACGAGTGGTTGCGAGTGGTTGCAAGTGGTAGCGAGTGGTTGCGAGTAGTTACGAGTGGTTGATAGCGGTTGGGAGTTGTTGGAAGTGGTTGTGAGTGGCGGCGAGTGGTTGTGAGTGGTGACGAGGTGTTGCGAGTGGTTTCAAGTGGTTGCCAGTGGTTGCAAGTGGTTACGAGTGGTTGCGAGTGGTTGCAAGTGGTAGCGAGTGGTTGCGAGTAGTTACGAGTGGTTGATAGCGGTTGGGAGTTGTTGGAAGTGGTTGTGAGTGGCGGCGAGTGGTTGTGAGTGGTGACGAGGTGTTGCGAGTGGTTTCAAGTGGTTGCCAGTGGTTGCAAGTGGTTACGAGTGGTTGTGAGTCGTTGCGAGTGGTTGCGAGTGGTTGCGAGTGGTTGCGAGTGGTTGCAAGTGGTTACGAGTGGTTGCAAGTAGTAGTCAGTGGCTGGGAGTGGTTGAGAGTCGTTGCGACTGGTTGCAAGAAGTTGTGAGTGGTTGCGACTGGTTGCGAGTAGTTTTGTGTGGTAGCGAGTAGTTGCAAGTTTTTGCGAGTGGTTGTGAGTGACTGCGAGTGGTTGCGAGTGGTTGCAACTGGTTGTGAGTCGTTGCGAGTGGTTGGGAGTGCTTGCGAGTGCTTGCGAGTGGTTGCAATTTGTTGCGAGTGGTTGCGAGTGGTTACCAGTGGTTGTGAGTGCTTGCCAGTGGTTGCAAGTAGTTGTGAGTGGTTGCGAGTGGTTATGAGTGGTTGCGAGTGGTTGCGAGTGGTTGCAAGTGGTTGCAAGTGGTTACATGTGGTTGGAAGTGGTTGCAAGTGATTGCCAGAGATTGCGAGTGGCTGGGATTGGTTGCAAGTGGTTCTGAGTGGTTGCGAGTGGTCGGGTGTGGTTGCGAGTGGTTAGGAGTGGTTGGGAGTGGTTGTGAGTGGTTGCAAGTGGTTGCGAATGGTTGCGAGTGGTTGCGAGCTGTTATGCGTGTCTACGAGTGGTTGAAAAATGTCCGAGCAGTTGCAAGTTGTTGGGAGTGGTTGCGAGTGGTTGCGAGAGGTTGCGAGTGGTTTTGAGTGGTTGCGAGTGGTTGTGAGTGGTTGTGAGTGGTTTCAAGTGGTTTCCAGTGGTTGTGAATGGTTGTGAGTGGTTGCGTGTGGTTGCGAGAGCTTGCAAGTGGTTGTGAGTGGTTGTGAGTGGTTGTAAGTGGTTGTAAGTAGGTGCGAGTGGTTGCGAGTGGCTGCAAGTAGTTGCAAGTGGTTGCAAGTGGTTGCAAGTGGTTGCGAGTAGTTGCAAGTGCTTGCAAGTGCTTCCAAGTGGGTTTGAGTGTTTGGAAGTGGTATCGAGTGGATGCGAGTGGTTGTGAGTGGTTACAAGGGGTTGCTAGTGGTTGCAAGTGGTTGAGAGTGGCTGTGAATGGTGGCGCGTGGTTGCGAGTGGTTGCGAGTGGTTGCGAGTGGTTGTGAGTGGTTGCGAGTGGTTGGGAGAAGTTGCAAGTGGTTACAGGTGGTTGCGAGTGGTGACGAGTGGTTGCAAGTTGTTGCAAGTTGTTGCAAGTTGTTGCAAGGGGTTGCGAGTGGTTGCGAGTGGTTGTGAGTGGTTGCAAGTGGTTACAACTGGCTGCGAGTGGTTGTATGTTTTTGCAACTGGTTGCGAGTGGTTGTGTGTGGTTGCGAGTCGTTGTGTGTGGTTGCGAGTCGTTGTGTGTGGTTGCGAGTCGTTGTGTGTGGTTGCGAGTCGTTGTGTGTGGTTGCGAGTCGTTGTGTGTGGTTGCGAGTCGTTGTGTGTGGTTGCGAGTCGTTGTGTGTGGTTGCGAGTCGTTGTGTGTGGTTGCGAGTCGTTGTGTGTGGTTGCGAGTCGTTGTGTGTGGTTGCGAGTCGTTGTGTGTGGTTGCGAGTCGTTGTGTGTGGTTGCGAGTCGTTGTGTGTGGTTGCGAGTCGTTGTGTGTGGTTGCGAGTCGTTGTGTGTGGTTGCGAGTCGTTGTGTGTGGTTGCGAGTCGTTGTGTGTGGTTGCGAGTCGTTGTGTGTGGTTGCGAGTGCTTGCAAGGGGTTACAAGTGGTTGCGAGTGGCTGCGAGTGGTTGTGAGTTGTTGTGAGTGATTGCGATTTGTTGCGAGTGGTTGCGAGTGGTTGTGAGTGGCTGTGAGTGGGTGCGTATGGTTGCGAGTGGTTGCCACTGGTTACGAGTGATTGCGAGTGGTTGCGAGTGATTACGAGTGGTTGCAAGTTCTTGCGAGTGGTTGTGTGTGATTGCGAGTGGTTGCAAGGGGTTGCGAGTGGTTGTGTATGGGTGCAAGTGGTTGTGTGGTTATGAGTGATAGCGAGTGGTTGGGAATGGTTGCGATTGGTTACGAGTGCTTGCGAGTGGTTGCGAGGGGTTGTGAGTGGTTGCGAGTGGTTGTGATTTGTTGCGGGTGGTTACGAATGGTTGCGAGTGAATGCGAGTGGTTGCGAGTGGTTGCGAGAGGTTACGAGTGGTTGCAGGTTGTTGTAAGCTGTTACGAGTGGTTGAAAGTGGTTACGAGTGGTTGCGAGCTGGTTCCAAGTGGTTGTGAGTGGTTGGAAGTGGTTGCAAGTGGGTGCGAGTACTTGTAAGTGGTTGCGAGTTGTTGTCAGTTGTTGCATGTGGTTGTGAGTGCTTGGAAGTGGTTGCGAGTGGTTGCGAGTGGTTGTAAGTAGTTGTGAGTGGTTCCGAGTGTTTGCAAGTGGTTGCGAGTGGTTGCGAGTGGTTGCGAGTGGTTGTGAGAGGGTGCGAGTGGTTGCGAGTGGTTGCGAGTGGTTGTGAGAGGGTGCGAGTGGTTGCGAGTGGTTGCGAGTGGTTGCGAGTAGTTGCGAGTGGTTGCGAGTGGTTGCGAGTGGTTGGGAGTGGTTGCAAGTGGCAGCGAGTGGTTGCGTATGTTTGCAAGTGGTCACGAGTGGTTGCGAGTGGTTGCGAGTGGTTGCCAGTTGTTGCGGTCTGGGTACGAGTGGTTGCGAGTGGTTACGTGTGGTTGCAAGTGGTTGCAAGTGGCTGCAAGTGGTTGTAAGTGGTTGCGAGTGGTTGCCAATGGTTGCCAGTCGTTGCGACTGGTTGCGAGTGGTTGCGAGAGGTTGCGAGTGGTTGTGAGTGGTTGTGAGTGGTTGCAAGTAGTTGTGAGTGGTTGTGAGTGGTTGCGAGTTGTTGTAAGTGGTTACAAGTGGTTGCAAGTTGTTGCCTGTGGTTCCAAGTGGTTGCGAGTCGTTGCAAGTGGTTGTGAGTGGTTACGAGTGGTTGCAAGTGGTTACGAGTGGTTGCGAGTGGTTGTGAGTGGTTGAAAGTGGCTGCGAGCAGTTGTGAGTGGTTGCTAGTGGTTGCGAGTGGTTGCGAGTGGTTGCGAGTGGCTGTGAGCGGTTGCGAGTGGTTGCAACTAGTTGTGAGTGGTTGCGAGTTATTACGAGTGGCTGTGTGTGGTTGCGAGTGGTCAGAGTGGTTGCGAGTGGTTGCGAGTAGTTAGGAGTGGTTGCGAGTGGTTGTGAGTGGTTGCGAGTGGTTGCGAGTGGTTATGAGTGGTTGTAAGCGGTTGCGAGTGGTTGCGAGTGGTTGTGAGTGGTTGAAAGTGGCTGCGAGCAGTTGCGAGTGGTTGCGAGTGGTTGCGAGTGGCTGTGAGCGGTTGCGAGTGGTTGCAACTAGTTGTGAGTGGTTGCGAGTTATTACGAGTGGCTGTGTGTGGTTGCGAGTGGTCAGAGTGGTTGCGAGTGGTTGCGAGTGGTTATGAGTGGTTGTAAGCGGTTGCGAGTGGTTGCGAGTGGTTGTGAGTGGTTACGTGTGGTTGCGAGCGGTTGCAAGTGGTTGCAAGTGGTTGCGTGTGGTTGCGAGTGGTTGCCAGTGGTTGTGACTAGTTGTGTGAGGTTGCAAGTGGTTGCGATTGGTTGTGAGTGGTTGTGAGTGGTTGCAAGTGGTTGCGAGTGCTTATGAGTGGTTGCGAGTTGTTGCGAGTGGTTATGAGTGGTTGTAAGCTGTTGCGAGTTGTTGCCAGTGGTTGTGAGTGGTTACGAGTGGTTGCAAGTGGTTGCGAATGGTTGCAATTTGTTGGGAGTGGTTACGACTAGTTGCGAGTGGTTGTGAGTGGTTGCAAATGGTTGCGAGTAGTTGAGAGTGGTTGCCAGTGGTTGCAAGTGGTTGTGAGTGGTTGAGAGTGGTTACGAGTGGTTGCGAGTGGTTGCAAAATTTTGCCAGTGGTTGTGAGTTGCTGCGAGCGGTTGCGAGTGTGTACAACTGGTTGTGAGTGTTTACGAGTGGTTACGGGTGGCTGCGAGTGGTTGCGAGTGGTTACGAGTGGTTGCGAGTGGTTGGGAGTGGTTCCTAGGTTTCAACGAGCAAGTACAATGAACTTGAATAAGTAGTAGCACGGTGTGGATGCCATGGACAATGACCAACAAAAGTAGGCATATGTAGTGCCTTTTACCAAAGAAATCCACTGTCCGTGGTCAATATTCAAAACGCATAAAACGAGTCACAAATGGTCAGAGGGGGTAGCAATGGTTTTGAAACACCAGGTATAGACTAGCAAGTACGAAGACCTTCAATATGTAGTGGCACAGTGTGGCTACCATGCACAGTGACCAACCAATGGATGCATACGTCACTGACTATGACCAAAGAACTCCACTATGTGCGGTTAACATTGAAAACTCATAACACGAGTCACCGATGGTCAGAGGGAGAGACAATGGGTTGGGAACCCGATGTATCGACTAGAGAGGACAAAGAACTTGCATACGTGGTGGCCCGGCGTGGCTACTATGCACAGCAAACAACCAAACTAGGCATATGTCACTGACCATGACCAAAGAGTTTCAGTATGGGTGGTCAACGTTCACAACCCATAACACGAGTCATTAATGTTCAGAGGGGGAAACAATAGTTTTGGAATTTTTGTTTTCAAGTAGCGAGTGCAACGACCCTCAAAAAGTAGTAGCACGGTGTGGCTACCATGCATGATGACTGACCAAAGTAGGCATATGTACTGCCTTTGACAAAAGAAATCCACTGTGTGTGGTCAACGTTGACAACTCGTAATACGAGTCACAATCGGTCAGAGGGGAAAACAATCGTTTGGGAACACTAGGTATCCACAAGCAAGCACAAGGACCCTCAATAAGTAGTGGCACGGTATGTCTACCATGTACAATGACCAACCAAAGTAGGCATGATCACGGACCATGACCAAAGAATGTCACTATGTGTGGTCAACTTTGACAATTCATAACATGAGTCACAAATGGCCACAACAGGAAACAATGGTTTGTGCATACTAGTTATTGATTAGCAAGTACAAAGACCTTCAATATGTAGTGGCACAATGGCCACCATGAACATTGACCAACGAAAGTATGCATGTGTCAGTGACCGTGACCAAAGGATTTCACTTCATGTGGTCAACGTTGATAACTCACAAGAAGAGTCACAGATAGTCAGAGGGGTAACAATGGTTTGGGAACACTAACTATCAACTACAAAGCACAAAAACCGTCACTATGTAGTGGCACGGCATGGCAACCATGTAGAGTGACAAGCTAAAGTACGCATATGCCACTAACCATGTCCAAAATGATTTCAAAGTGTGTGGTCAATGTTGAGAACTCATAACACGAGTCAGAAATGGTAAGAGGGAGAAACAATGGATTGGGAACACTAGTTATCAACTAGCAAGTACAAAAACCTTCAACAAGTAGTGGCACGGTGTGGCTAGAATACACAGTGACCAACCAAAGGATCCATACGTCATTGACTATGACCAAGGAAATCCACTATGTGTGGTCAACATTGACAAATCATAACACGAGTCACAAATGGTCAGAGGGAGATACAATGGTTTAGGAACCCTATGTATCAACTAGAAAGGACAAAGAACTTCAATCTGTAGAGGCGCATAGTGGGTACTTTGCACATCGAACAACCAAACTAGGCATATGTCACTAACCATGACCAAAGAGTTTTAGTATGAGTGGTCAACGTTCACAACCCATAACACGAGTCACAGATGGTTAGAGGGGGAAATAATGGTTTCGGAATATTAGTTTTCAACTAGCAAGTACAACGACATTCAATAAGTAGTAGCATGGTATGACTACCATGCATAATAACCGACCAAATCATGCATATGTACTGCCTTTGACCAAAGAAAGCTGCTGTGTGTGGTCAACGTTGACAACTCATAATACGAGTCACAAATGGTGAGAGGGGGAAACAATGGATTGGGAACACCATGTATCAACTAGCAAGCACAAGGACCTTCAATAAGTGGTGGCACGTTGTGGCTTCCATGTAGAATGACCAACCAAAGTAGGCATGTGTACCTGACCATGACCAAAGAATATCATTGTGTGTGATCAACTTTGACAACTCATAACACGAGCCACAAATGGTCAGAGGAGGAAACCATTGTTTGTGAATACTAGTTATCGATTAGCAAGTAAAAAGACCTTCAATGTGTAGTGGCAAAGTGTGGCTACCATAAACAGTGACAAACCAAAGCATGCATATGTCACTGACCATGACCAAAGAAGTTCACTTCATGTAGTCAACTCTGATCACTCACAAAAAGAGTCACAGATAGTCAGAGGGGATAACAATGGTTTGCGAACACTAGCTATCAACTAGAAGGCACAAAGACCTTCAGAACGTAGTGACACGGTGTGGCAACCACGTACAATGACAAACCAAGATTGGCATATGCCACCAAGCATTACCAAAATAGTTTCAAAGCGTGTGGTCAACGTTGAAAACTCATAACACGAGTCACAAATGGTCAGAGGGGGGAAACAATGGGTTAAGAAAACTAGATATTAACAAGCAAGTACAAAGACCTACAACAAGTTGTGGCACGTTATGGCTAGCCTGGACAGTGACCAACAAAAGGATGCATATGTCCCTGACTATGACCAAAGAAGTCCACTTTGTGTGGTCAACATTGACAACTCATAACACGAGTCAAAAATATCCATAGGGAGAGATAATGGTTTGAGAACCATAAATATTGACTAGAAAGGACAAATAACTTCAACACGTAGCGGCATGGTGTGGCTACTATGCACACCGAACAACCAAAGTAGGCATATGTCAATGACTATGACCGAAGAAATTCGCTATGGGTGGTCAACGTTCACAACCGATAACACGAGTCACAAATGGTCTGAGGGGGAAACAATGGTTTCAGAACATTAGTCTTCAACTAGCAAGTACAACGACCTTGATTAAGTGGTAGCACGTTGTGGGTACCATGCACAATGACCGGCCAAAGTAGGCATATGTACTGCCTTTGACCAAAGAAATCTGCGGTGTGTGGTCAACGTTGACAGCTTATAATACAAGTAACAAATGGTCATAGGGGGAAACAATGGTTTGGAAACACCAGGTATCAACTAGCAAGCACAAAGACCTTCAATAAGTAGTGGCACGATATGGCTACCATGTACAATGACCAACCAAAGTAGGCCTCTGTCACTGATCATGACTTAAGAATGTCACTATGTGTGGTCAACTTTGACAACTCAGATTACGAGTCACAAATAGTCCGAGGGAGAAACAATGGTTTGTGAGTACTAGTTATCAATCAGCAAGTACAAAGACCTTCAATATATAATGGCACACTGTGGCTAGCATGCACAGTGACCAACCAAACTATGCATCTGTCACCGACCATAACCAAAGGAGTTCACTTCATGTGGTCAACGATGACAACACACAACAAGAGTCACTGGTAGTCAGAGGGGGAAGCAATGGGTTGGGAACACTGGCTATCAACTAGAAAGCACAAAGACCTTCAATACGTAGTGACGCGGCATGGCAACCATGTACAGTGCCAAACCAAAGTAGGCATATGCCACTAACTATGTCCAAAAGAATTTCACAGTGTGTGGTCAATGATGAGAACTCATAACACAAGTCACAAATGGTCAGAGGGGGAAGCAATGGGTTGGAAACATTGGTTCTCAGCTAGCAAGTACAAAGACTATCAACAAGTAGTGGCACGGTCTGGCTAGCATGCACAGTGACCAACCAAACGATGTATACATCACTGACTATGACCAAAGAAATCCACTATGTGTGGTCAACATTGACAACTCATAACACTAGTCACAAATGGTCAGAGGGAGAGACAATGGTTTGGGAACCCTATGTATCAACTAGATAGGAAAAAGAACTGAAATATGTAGTGGCACGGTGTGGGTAAATTTCACACCGAGCAACCAAACTAGGCATATGCCACTAGCCATTACCAAATTATTTTATTATGGGTGGTCAATGTTCACCACCCATAACACAACTCACAAATGGTTAGAGGGGGAAACAACGGTTTTGAAATATTAGTTTTCAACTAGCAAGTACAACGACCTTCAATAAGTAGTAGCACTGTATGACTATCATACATAATGACCGACCAAAGTATGCATATCTACTGCCTTTGACCAAAGAAATCTGCTGTGTATGGTCAACGTTGACAACTCATAACACGAGTCACGAACGGTCGGAGGGAGAAACAATGGATTGGGAACACCAGGTATCAACTAGCAAGCACGTGGACCTTCAATAAGTAGTGGCACAGTGTGGCTTCCATGTACAATGACCAACCAATGTAGGCATGTGTCACTGACCATGACCAAAGAATATCACTATGTGTGGTCAACTTTGACAACTCATAACACAAGCCAGACATGGTCAGAGGGGGAAACAATGGTTTGTGAATACTACTTATCGATTAGCAAGTACAAAGACCTTCAATATGTAGTGGCACAGTGTGGCTACCATACACAGTGACCAACGAAAGTATGCATTTGTCACTGACTATGACCAAAGAATTTCATTTCATGTGGTCAACGTTGACAAATCACAACAAGAGTCACAGATATTCAGAGGGGGTAACAATGGTTTGGGAACACTGGCTATCAACTAGAAAGCACAAAGACCTTCAGTACGTAGTGACACGGTGTATTACCCATGTACAGTGACAAACCCAAATAGGCATATGCCACTAACCATGAACAAAAGAATTTCACAGTGTGTCATCAACGTTGAAAACTCATAACACGAGTCACAAATGGTCAAATGGGGAAAACATGGGTTGGAAACACTAGTTATCAACTAGCAAGTACAAAGACCTTTAACAAGTAGTGGCCCTGTGTGGCTAGAGTGCATAGTGACCAACCAAAGGATGCATACGTCACTGACTATGACCAAAGAAGTCCATTATATGTGGTCAACATTGACAATTCATGCCACGAGTCACAAATGGTGAGAGGGAGAGACAATGGTTTGGGAACCCCATGAACTTCAATACGTAGTGGCACAATGAGGCTACAATGCACAATGAACAACCAAAATAGGCATATGTCACTGACCATGACCAAAGAATTTCAGTATGGGTGGTCAACGTTCACAACCCATAACACGAGTCACAAGTAGTCAGAGGGGGAAACACTGGTTTCGCAGCATTAGTTTCAAACAAGCAAGTACAATGACCTTAAATAAGTAGTAGCATGCTTTGGCTACCACGCACAATGACCGACCAAAGTAGGCATATGTACTGCCTTTGACCTCAGAAATCCGAAGAGTGTGGTCAATGTTAAAAACTCATAATACTAGTCACAAATGGTCAGAGGGGGAAACAATAGTTCTAGAATACCAGTTATCAACTAGCAAGCACAGGGACCTTGAATAAGTAGTGGCACGGTTTGGCTGCCATGCACAATGACCAACCAAAGTACTCATGCGTCACTGACCATGACCAAAGAAGTTCACTATGTGTGGTCAACTTTGACAACTCATAACACGAGTCACAAATGGTCAAAAGGAAAACAATGGTTTGTGAATGATATTTATCAATTAGCATGTACAAAGACCTTCAATATGTAGTGGCACAGTGTGGCTACCATGCACAGTGACCAACCAAACTATGCATATTTCACTGACCATGACCAAAGAATTTCACTTCATGTGTTCAATGTTGACGACTCACAACAAGAGTCAAAGATAGTCAGAGGGGGTAACAATGGTTTGGGAACACTGGATATCAACTAGAAAGCACAAAGACCTTCAGTACATAGTGACACGGTCTAGCAACCATGTATAGTGAGAAATCAAAGTAGGCATATGCCACTAACCATGACCAAAAGAATTTCACAGTGTGTGGTCAACGTTGAAAACTCATAACATGAGTTACAAATGGTCAGAGGGGGAAACAATGGGTTCCAAACACTAGATTTCAACTAGCAAGTACGAAGATCTTAAACAAGTTGAGGCACAATGTGGCTAGCTTGCACAGTGACCAACCAAAGGATGCATACATCACTGGCTATGACCAACGAAGCCCACTATGTGTGGTTAACATTGAAAACTCATAACAGGGGTCACAAATGGTTAGAGGGAGAGACAATGGTTTGGGAACCCTATGTATAAAGTAAAAGGGACAAATAACTTCAGTACGTAGTGGCATGTTGTGGCTACTATGCACACCAAACAACCAAACTAGGCATTAATCAATGACCATGACCAAAGCATTCCCGTATGGGTGGTCAACATTCACAACCCATAACACAAGTCATGAGTGGTCAGAGGGGGAAACAATGGTTTTGGAATATTAGTTTCCAACAAGTACGTACAACGACCTTCAATAAGTAGTAGCACGGTTCGGCTACCACGCACAATGAGTGACCAAAGCAAGCATATGTACTGCCTTTGACCAAAGAAATCCGCAGTGTGTGGTCGACGTAAAAAACGCATAACACGAGTCACAAATGGTCAGAGGAGGAAACAATGGTTTGGGAACACCAGTTATCAACTAGCAAGCACAGGGACCTTGAATAAGTAGTGGCACGGTGTGGCTACCATGTACAATGACCAACCAAAGTAGGCATGCGTCACTAACCATGACCAAAGAATTTCACTATGTGTGGTCAACTTTGAAAACTCATAACACGAGTCACAAATGGTCAAAGGGGGAAGCAATGGTTCCAAAACCATTATTTCCCCCTCTGAACATCTGACTCGTGTAATGGGTTGTGAATGTTGACCACCCATACTAGAATTGTTTGGTCATGGTCAGTGACAAATGCCTAGTTTGGTTGTTTGGTGTGCATAGGAGCCACACCGTGTCACTACGTATTGAGGTTTTTTGTCCTTTCTAGTCGATACGTAGGGTTCCCAAACCATTGTCCCTCATTTGTCAATGTTGACCACACATAGTGGACTTCTTTGGTTATAGTCAGTGACGTATGCATCCTTATGTTGGTCATAGTGAATGCTAGCCACATTGTGCCACAACTTGTTGAGGGTCTTTGTACTTGCTAGTTGACAACTAGTGTTCCCAACCCATTGTTTCCCCCTCTGAACGTTTGTGACTCCTGTCATGAGGTTTCAACTTTGACCACACACTATGAAACTCTTTTGGTCATGGTTATTGGCATATGCCTACTCTGGTTTGTCACAATACATGGTTGCCACACCGTGTCACTACGTACAGAAGGTCCTTGTGCTTTCTAGTTGATAGCCAGTGTTCCCAACCCATTGTTACCCCCTTTGACTATCTGTGACTCTTGTTGAGTTGTCAGCGTTGAGCACATTAAGTGTAATTCTTTGGTCATAGTCAGCGGCATATGCATACTTTGGTTGGTCAATGTGCATGGTAATCACAGTGTGCCAGTACATATTGAAGGTCTTTGTACTTGCTAATAAATAACAATTATTCACAATCCATTATTTACCCCTCTGACCATTTGTGACTTGTGTTATGAGTGGTCAAAGATGACCACACATTGTGAGATTTTTTGGTCATTGTCAATGACACATGCCTGCTTTGGTTAATCATTGTACATGGTAGCCACACCGTGCCACTTCTTATTGAAGGTCCCTGTGCTTGCTAGTTGATACCTTATGTTCCCAAACCATTTTTCCCCCTCTGATTATTTGTGACTTGTATTATGAGTTGTCAATGTTCACGACACACAGCGGATTTTTATGGTCAAAGGCAGTACATATGCCTACTTTGGTCGGTCATTGTGCATGGTAGCCACACCATGCTACTACTACTTGAAGGTCGTTGTACTTGCTATTTGAAAACAAATATTCCAAAACTATTGTTTGTCCCTCTGACCATGTGTGACTCGTGTTATGGGTTGTCAAAGTTGACCACCCATACTGAAATTCTTTGGTCATGGTTAGTGACATATGCCTCTTTTGGCTGTTCGGTGTGCATAGTAGCCACACCTTGCCACGACGTATTGAAGTTCTTTGTCCTTTCTAGTCCAGACATAGGGTTCCCAAACCATTGTCTCTCCCTCTAACCATTTGTGACTCATGTTATGAGTTGTCAATACTGACCACACAAAGTGAACTTCTCTGGTCATAGTCACTGACGTATGCATCCTTTGGTTGGACAATGTGCACGCTAGCCACCCTGTGTCACTGCTTGTTGAAGGTCTTTGTACTTGCTAGTTGATAACTAGTGTTCCCAACCCATTGTTTCACCCTCTGACCATTTTTTACTCTTGTTATGAGTTTTCAACGTTAACCACACACTGTGAAATTCTTTTGGACATGGTTAGTGGCATATGCCGACTTGTGTTTGTCATTGTACATGGTTTCCACGCAGTGTGACTACATACTAAAGGTCTTTCTGCTTTCTAGTAGATAGCCAGTATTCCCAAACCATTGTTACCCCCTCTGACTATCCTTGTCTCTTGTTGTGAGTTGTCAACGTTGACCACACAAAGTGAAATTCTTTCATCATGGTCAGTGACATATGCATTCCTTGGTTGGTCACTGTGCATGGTAGCCACACTATGCCACTACATATTGGAGGTCTTTGTACTTGCTAATCGATGACTACTATTCACGAACCATTGTTCCCCCCCACCCTCACCATTCGTGACTCGTGTTATGAGTTGTCAAACTTGACCACACATGGTGACATTCTTTTGTCATGGTCAGTGACACATGCCTACTTTGGTTGGTCGCTTTAGATGGTAGCCACACCGTGCCACTACGTATTGAAGGTCCCTGTGCTTGCTAGTTGATACGTGGTCTTTGCAAACCATTGTTTCCCCCTCTGATTATTTGTGACTCGTATTATGAGTTGTCAATGTTGACCACACAGAGACATTCTTTGGTCAAAGGCTGTACATATGCCAACTTTGGTCGGTCATTGTGCATGGTAGCCACAACGTGCTACTACTAATTGAAGGTAGTATACTTTTCAGTTGAAAACTGTTACTCCGAAACCATTGTTTCTCCCTGTGACCACTTGTGAATCGTGTTATGGGTTGTGAACGTTGACCACCCATGCTGAAATCATTTGGTAATGGTCGGTGACAAATGCCTGGTTTGGTTGTTCGGTGTGCATAGTTGCCACACTGTGCCACTTCATATTGAAGTTCTTTGTCCTTTCTAGTTGATACATAGGGTTCCCAAACCATTGTTTCTCCCTCTGACCATTTGTGACTCGTGTTATGAGTTGTCAGTGTTGACCACACATAGTGGACTTCTTTCGTCATAGTTAGTGACATATGCATCCTTTGGTTGGTCATAGTACATGCTAGCCACACTGTGCCACTACTTGTTGAGGGTCTTTGTACTTCCTAGTTGATAACTAGTGTTCCCAACCCATTTTTTCCTCCTCTGAATTTTTGTGACTCCTGTTATGAGGTTTCAACGCTGACCACACACTGTGAAATTCTATTGGTCATGGTTAGTGGCATATGCCTCCTTTGGTTTGTCACAGTACATGGTTTCCACGACATGTCACTATGTACAGAAGGTCTTTGTGCTTTCTAGTTAATAGCCAGTGTTCCCAACCCATTGTTACCCCCTCTCACTATCTGTGACTCTTGTTGAGTTGTCAACGTTGACCACATGAAGTGTAATTATCTGGTCATGTTCAGTGACATCTGCATACTTTGGTTGGTCACTGTGCATGGTAATTGCACTGTGCTACTACACATTGAAGGTCTTTGTACTTGCTAATGGATAACATGTATTCACAATCCATTACTTCTCCCTCTGACAATGTGTGACTCGTGTTATGAGTGGTCAACGTTCACCACATATAGTGACAGTTTTTGGTCATTGTCAGTGACACATGCCTACTTTGGTTGGTCATTGTACATGGTAGCCACACCGTGCCACTGCTTAATGAAGGTCCCTATGCTTGCTAGTTGATACCTAATGTTCCCAAACCATTTTTCCCCATCTGACCATTTGTGACTCGTATTATGAGTTGTCAATGTTCACCACACACAGGGGATTTCTTTGGTCAAAGGCAGTACATATGCCTACTTTGGTCGGTCATTGTGCATGGTTTTCATACCGTGCTACTACTTCTTAAAGGTTGTTGTACTTGCTAGTGGAAACAAATATTCCAAAACTATTGTTTGTCCCTCTGACCATGTGTGACTCGTGTTATGGGTTGTCAACAATGACCACCCATACTGAAATTCTTTGGTCATGATCAGTGACATATGCCTATTTTGGCTGTTTGGTGTGCATAGTAGCCACACCGTGCCACTACGTATTGAAGTTCTTCCTCCTTTCTAGTCAATACATAGGGTTCCCAAACCATTGTCTCTCCCTCTAACCATTTGTGACTCATGTTATGATTTGTCAATGTTGACCACACATAGTAGACTTCTTTGGTCATAGTCAGTGACGTATGCATCTTTTGGTTGGCCGATGTGCAAGCTACCCACACTCTGCCACTGCTTGTTGAAGGTCTTTGTACTTGCTAGTTGAAACTAGTGTTCCCAATCCATTGTTTCCCCCTCTGACCATTTGTGACTCGAGTTATGAGTTTTCAACGTTGATCACACACTGTGAAATCATTTTGGACATGGTTAGTAGCATATGCCTACTTTGGTTTGTCACTGTACATGGTTTCCATGCCATGTC
The DNA here is from genome assembly GCA_023375785.1 of Penium margaritaceum. Taxonomy (NCBI): domain Eukaryota; kingdom Viridiplantae; phylum Streptophyta; class Zygnematophyceae; order Desmidiales; family Peniaceae; genus Penium; species Penium margaritaceum. The sequence continues at coordinate 30,275 of SZWC01017712.1, read as the reverse complement.
ACTACATACTCAAGGTCTTTGTGCTTTCTCGTAGATAGCCAGTATCCCCAAACCATCGTTACCCCCTCTGACTATCCTTGACTCTTGTTGTGAGTTGTCAGCATTGACCACACAAAGTGAAATTCTTTCATCATGGTCACTGACATATGCATACCTTGATTGGTCACTATGCATGGTAGCCACACTGTGCCACTACATATTGAAGGTCTTTGTACTTGCTAATTGATAACTAGTATTCACAACCCAATGTTCCCTCCCACCCTGACCATTTGTGACTCGTGTTATGAGTTGTCAAAGTTGACCACACATGGTGACATTCTTTGGTCATGGTCAGTGACACATGCCTACTTTGGTTGGTCATTGTAGATGGTAGCCACACCGTGCCACTACTTATTGAAGGTCCCTGTGCTTGCTAGTTGATATGTGGTGTTTGCAAACCATTGTTTCCCCTTTGACCATTTGTGACTCGTATTATGAGTTGTCAACGTTGACCACACACAACGGATTTCTTTGGTCAAAGGCAGTACATATGCCTAGTTTGGTCGGTCATTGTGCATGGTAGCCACAACGTGCTACTACTTATTGAAGGTAGTGTACTTGCTAGTTGAAACTGTTATTCCAAAACCATAGTTTCTCCCTCTGACTACTCGTGATTCGTGTTATGAGTTGTGAACGTTGACCACCCGTGCTGAAATTCTTTGGTCATGGTCGGTGATATATGCCTGGTTTGGTTGTTTGGTGTGCATTGTAGCCACACTGTGCCACTTCATATTGAAGTTATTTCTCCTTTCTGATTGAAACATAGGGTTCCCAAACCATTGTTTCTCCCTATAATTATTTGTGACTCGTGTTATCAGTTGTCAATGATGACCACACATAGTGGACTTCATTGGTTATAGTCAGTGACAAATACATCCTTTGGTTGGTCATTGTGCACGCTAGCCACACAGTGCCACTACTTGTTGAGGGTCTTTGAACTTGCTAGTTGATAACTAGTGTTCCCAACCCATTGTTTCCCCCTCTGAACATTTGTGACTCTTGTTATGAGTTTTCAACGTTGACCACACATTGTGAAATTCTTTTGCTCATGGTTAGAGGCATATGCCTACTTTGGTTTATCACAGTACATGGTTGCCACGCCGTGTCACTACGTACAAAAGGTCTTTGTACTTTCTTGTTGATAGCCATTGTTCCCAAACCATTGTTACTCCCTCGAGCTATCTGTGACTTTTGTTGAGTTGTCAGCGTTGAGCACATGAAGTGAAATTGTTTGGTCATGGTCAGTGACATATGCATACCTTGGTTGGTCACTGTGCATGGTAGCCACACTGTGCCAGTACATATTGAATTTCTTTGTACTTGCTAATAATGAACAAGTATTCACAACCCATTATTTCCCCCTCTGACCATTTGTGACTGGTGTTATGAGTGGTCAAAGTCGACCACACATAGTGACATTTTTTTTCATTGTCATTGACACATGCCTACTTTGGTTGGTCATTGTACATGGTAGCCACACCGTGCCACTACTTATTGAAGGTCCTTGTGCTTGCTTGTTGACATCTAGTGTTCCCAAACCATTGTTTCCCCCTATGACCATTTGTGACTCGTATTAAGAGTTGTCAACGTTGACCACACATAGCGGATTTCTTTGGTCAAAGGCAGTACATATGCCTACTTTGGTTAGTCATTGTGCATGTTAGCCACACTCTGCTACTACTTATTGAAGGTCGTTGTACTTTTCAATTGAAAACGGATATTCGGAAACCATTGTTTCCCCCCTCTGACCGTTTTTGACACGTGTTATGAGCTGTGAACGTTGACCACCCATACTGAAATTCGTTGGTCATGGTTAGTGACATATGCCTATTTTGATTGTTTGGTGTGCATAGTAGCTACACTATGCCATTACGTATTAAAATTCTTTGTCTTTTTCAGTCGATACACAAGGTTTTGAAACCATTGTCTCTCCCTCTGACCATTTGTGACTCGTGTTATGAGTTGTCATTGTTGACCACACATACTGGATTTCTTTGGTCATTGTTAGTGACGTATGCATCCTTTGGTTTAACAATGTGCACGCTAGCCACACCGTGCCACTACTTGTTGAAGGTGTTTTTACTTGCTAGTTGATAACTAGTGTTCCCAATCCATTGTTTCCCCCTCTGGCCATTTGTGACTTGTGTTACTCGTTCTCAACATACCACACACAGTGCAATTCTTTTCGTCATGGTTAGTGGCATATGCCTACTTTCATTTGTCACTGTACATGGTTTCTATGCCGTGTCACTACGTACCAAAGGTCTTTGTGCTTTCTAGTTGATAGCCAGTATTCCCAGACCATTGTTACCCCCTCTGACTATCTGTGAATCTGGTTGTGAGTTGTCAACTTTGACCAGATGAAGTGAAATTCTGTGGTCATGGTCAGTGACATATGCATAATTTGGTTGGTCACTGTGCATGGTAGACACACTTTGCCACTACATTTGGAAGGTTTGTGTACTTGCTAATCAAGAACTAGTATTCACAACCCATTGTTTCCCCCTCTGACCATTTGTGACTCGTGTTATGAGTGGTCAAAGTTGACCACACATAGTGACATTCTTTGGTCATGGTCAGTGACACATGCCTACTTTCATTGGTCATTGTACATGGTAGCCACGCTGTGCCACTACTTATTGAAGGTTCCTGTGCTTGCTAGTTCATATGTGGTGTTTGTAAACCATTGTATACCCCTCTGACCATTTGTGCCTCGTGTTATGAGTTCTCAACGTTGACCACACACAGCGGATTTCTTTGGTCAAAGGAAGTACATATGCCTGCTTTGGTCGGTAACTGTGCATGGTAGCCACATTGTGCTACAACGTATTGAAGGTTGTTGTACTTTCTACTTAAACAATTATATTCCAAAACCATTGTTTCCCCCTTTGACCATTTGTGACTCGTGTTATGGGTTGTGAACGTTGACCACCAATACTGAAATTCTTTGGTCATGGTCAGTGACATATGCCTAGTTTGGTTGTTTGGTGTGCATAGTAGCCACACCGTGCCACTGCATATTGAAGTTGTTTGTTCTTTCTAGCCGATACATAGGGTTTCCAAATCGTTGTCTCTCCCTCTCATAATTTGTGACTCGTGTTATGAGTTGTCAATGTTGACCACACATAGTGGAATTCTTTGGTCATAGTCACCAACGTATGCATCCTTTGGTTGGTCACTGTGCATGCTAGCCACACCGTGCCACTACTTGTTGGGGGCCTTTGTACATGCCAGGTGATAACTAGTGTTCCCAACCCATTGTTTCTCCCTCTGAATATTTGTGACTCCTGTTATGAGTTCTCAATGTTCACCACACACTGTGAAATCATTTCGGTCATGATTAGTGGCATATGCCTACTTTGGTTTGTCACAGTACATGGTTGCCACGCCGTGTCTCTACGTACTGAAGGTCTTTGTGCTTTCTAGTTGATAGCCACTGTTCTCAACCCATTGTTACCCCTTTTGACTATCTGTGACTCTTGTTGAGTTGTCAGCGTTGACCACATGAAGTGGAATTCTTTGGTCATGGTCAGTGACATACGCATACTTTGGTTGGTCACTGTGCATGGTAGCCACACTGTGCCACTACATATTGAAGGTCTTTGTACTTTCTAATCAAGAACAAGTATTCACAATACATTTTTTCCCTCTGGCCATTTGTGACTCGTGTTTTGAGTTGTCAAAGTTGACAACACATAGTGTCATGCTTTGGTCATGGTGAGTGACACATGCCTACTTTCGTTGGTCATTGTACATGGTAGCCACATCGTGCCACTACTTATTGAAGGTCCCTGTGCTTGCTCGTTGATACCTGGTGTTCCCAAACCACTGTTTCCCCCTTTGACCATTTGTGACTCGTGTTATGAGTTGTCAACGTTGACCACACACAGCGGATTTATTTGGTCAAAGGCAGTACCTATGCCTAATTTGGTCAGTCGTTGTGCATGGTAGCCACACCGTGCTACTACTTATTGAAGGGCGTTGTACTTGCTAGTTGAAAACTGATATTCCGAAACCATTTTTTCTCCCTCTGACCATTTGTGACTCGTATTATGGGTTGTGAACGTTGACCAACCAGCCTGAAAGTCTTTGGTCATGGTCAGTGACATATACTTAGTTTGGTTGTTTGGTGTGCATTGTAGCCACACCGTGCCACTACGTATTGAAGTTCTTTGTCCTTTCTAGGCGCTACGTAGGGTTCCCAAACCATTGTCTCTCCCTCTGACCATTTCTGACTCGTGTTATGAATTGTCAATGTTGACTATACGTAGTGGACTTCTTTCGTCATAGTTAGTGACGTATGCATCCTTTGGTTGGTCACTGTGCATGCTAGCCACACCATGCCACTACTTGGTGAGGGTCTTTGTACTTGCTAGATGATAACTAGTATTCACAACCCATTTTTTCCCCCTAAAAACGTGTGTGACTCGTGTTATGAGTTTTCAATGTTGACCACACCCTGTGAACATGTTCTGGTCATGGTTACTTGCATGTGCCTAGTTTGGTTTGTCTCTATACATGGTTCCCACATTGTGTCACTCTGTAGTGAAGGTCTTTGTGATTTCTAGTTATTAGCCAGTGTTCCCAAACCATTGTTTCACCCTCTGACTATATCTGACTCTTGTTGTGAGTTTTCAAAATTGACCACATGAAGTGAAATTCTTTGGTCATGGTCAGTGACACATGCCTGCTTTGGTTGGTAATTGTACATGGTAGCCATACCGTGCCACTCCTTCTTGAAGCTCCCTGTCCTTGCTAGTTGATTCCTGGTGTTCCCAAACCATTATTTCCCCCTCTTACCATTTGTGACTCGTTTTATGAGTTTCCAACGTTCACCACACACAGCGGATTTCTTTGGTCAAAGGCTGTACATATGCCTTCTTCGGTCGGTCATTGTGCATGGTAGCCATACCATGCTACTACTTATTGAAGGTCCTTGTACTTGCTAATTGAAAACTATATTCTGAAACCATTGTTCTCCACCTGACCATTTGTGACTCGTGTTATGGGATGTGAACGATAAATAACATGCTGAAATGTTTTGGTCATGGGTAGTGACATATGCCCATTTTGGTTGTTCGGTGTGCATAGTAGCCACACTATGCCACTACGTATTGAAACTCTTTGTCCTTTCTAGTCAATACACAGGGTTCCCAAACCATTGTGTTTCCCTCTGACCATTTGTGACTCTTCTTTTGAGTTGTCAATGTTCACCACACATAGTAGACCTCTTTGCTCATAGTAAGTGTCGTATGCATCCTTCGGTTGAACACTGTGAACGCTAGCCACACTGCGCAACTACTTGTTGAATGTCTTTGTACTTGCTAGTTGATAACTAGTGTTCCCAACCCATTGTTTCCCCCTCTGACCATTTGTGACTCCTGTTATGAGTTTTCAACATTGACCACACACTGTGAAATTCTTTTGGTCATGGTTAGTGGCATATGCCTTCATTGGTTTGTCATTGTACATGGTTTCTACGCCGTCACTACGTACTGAAGTTCTTTCTGCTTTCTAGTGGGTAGCCAGTATTCCCAAACCATTGTTACCCCCTCTGACTGTCTGTGACTCTTGTTGTGAGTTTTCAGCGTTGACCACATGAAGTGAAATTCGTTCGTCATGGACAGTGATAGATGCATTCTTTGGTTTATCAGTGTGCATGGTAGCCACACAGTCCCACTACATACTGTAGGTCTTTGTACTTGCTAATTGATAACTAGTATTCACAAACCATTGTGTGACTCGTGTTATGAGTTGTCAAAGTTAACCACACATAGTGACTTTTTCTGTCATGGTCAGTGACACGTGTCTACTTTGGTTGGTCATTGTACATGGTAGCCACACCGTGCCACTACTCATTCAAGGTCCCTGTGCTTGCTATTTGATACCTAGTGTTCCAGAACCAGTGTTTCCCAATTTTTGCCATTTATTACTCGTATTATGAAATGTCAATTTGACCACACACAGTAGATTTCTTTGGTCAAAGGCAATGCATATGGCTTCTTTGGTCGGTCATTTTGCATGGTAGCCACACCGTGCTACTACGTATTGAAGGTCTTTGTACTTTCTAGTTGAGAACAACTATTTTGAAATCATTGTTTCCAGTGACATGCATACTTTGGTTAGTCACTATGTATGGTAGCCAGGCTGTGCCACTACATATTGCTGGTCTTTGTACTTGCTAATCAATAACTAGTATGCACAAATCATTGCTTCTCCCTCTGACCATTTGTCACTTGTGTTATGAGTTGTCAAAGTTGACCACACATGTTGACATTCATTGGTCATGGTCAGTGACACATGCCTACTTTGGTTGGTCATTGTACATGGTCGCCACACTGTGCCACTACATATTGAAGGTCCATGTACTTGCTAGTAAACACCTGGTGTTCCCAAACCATTGTTTCCCCCTCTGACCATTTGTGACTCGTGTTATGGGGTGTGAACATTGACCACCCATATTGAAATTATTTGGTCATGGTCAGTGATATATGCCTAGTTTGATTGTTTGGTGTGCATAGTACCCACACCGTGCCCCTACCTATTGAAGTTCTTTGTCCTTTCTAGTCAATACATAGGGTTCTGAAACCATTGTCTCTCCCTCTGACCATTTGTGACTCGTGTTATGAGTTGTCAATGTTGACCACACATAGTGGACTTCTTTCGTCACAGTCAGTGACGTATGCATCCTTTGGTTGGTCACTGTGCACGATAGCCATACCGTGCAACTACTTGTTGAACGTATTTGTACATGCTACTTGATAACTAGTGTTCCCAACCTATTGTTTCCCCCTCTGACCATTTGTGACTCGTGTTGTGAGGTTTCAAAGTTAACCACACACTGTGAAATTTGTTTGGTCATGGTTAGTGGCATATGCCTACTTTGGTTTGTCACTATACATGGTTGCCACGCCGTGTCACTACCTTCTGAGAGTATTTGTGCTTTCTACTTGATAGCCAGTGTTCCCAAACCACTGTTACCCCCTCTGACTATCTGTGACTCTTGTTGTGAGTTGTCAACGTTGACCAAATGAAGTGAATATCTTTTGGTCATGGTCAGTGACATATGCATGTTTTGGTTGGTCACTGTGCATGGTACCCACACTATGCCGCTACATATTGAAGTTCTTTGTACTTTCAAATCAAGAACTAGCATTCAGAAACCATTGTTTCCCCCTCTGACCATTTCGAACTCGTGTTATGAGTTGTCAAAGGTGACCACACACAGTGAAATCATTTTGTGATGGTCAGTGACACATGCCTACTTTGGTTGGTCATTGTACATGGTACCTACACCGTGCCACTACTTATTCAAGGTCCTTGTACTTGCTAGTTGATACCTGGTGTTCCCAAACCATTGTTTTGCCCTCTGGCCAATTGTGACTTGTATTATGAGTTGTCACCGCTGACCACACATAGCGGATTTCCTTGGTTAGAGGCAGTACATGTGCCTACTTTGGTCGGTCATTGTGCATGATACCCATAGCGTGCTACTACGTATTGAAGATCGTTGTACTTGCTACTTGAGAACTTCTGTTGTGAAACCATTATTTCCCCCTCTGACCATTTGTGACTCGTGTTATGGGTTGTGAACATTGATCACCCATACTGAAATTCTTTGGTCATGGTCACGGACATATGCCTAGTTTGGTTGTTCGGTGTGCATAGTAGCCACACCCTGCCAGTACGTATTAAAGTTCTTTGTCCTTTATAGTCAATACATAGGGTTCCCAAGCCATTGTCTCTCCCTCTGACCATTTGTGACTCGTATTACGAGTTTTCAATGTTGACCATACATAGTGGACATATTTGGGCATTGTCAGTGACGTATGCATCCTTATGTTGGTCACTGTGCATGCTAGCCACACCGTGCCACTACTTGTTTAAGGTTTTTGTACTTGCTAGTTGATAACTAGTGTTCCCAGCCCACTGTTTCCCCCTCTAACCATTTGTCACTCGTGTTATGAGTTTTCAACGTTGACCACACATAGTGCAATTCGTTTTCTCATGGTTAGTGGCATATGCTAAATCTGGTTTGTCACTGTACATGGTAGCCACACCGTGTCACTACGTACTAAAGGTCGTTGTGCATTCTAGTTGATGGCCAGTGTTCCCAACCCATTTTTAACCCCCTCTCACTATCAGTGACTCTTGTTGTGAGTTGTCAGCGTTCACCACATGAAGTGAAATTCTTTGATCATGGTCATTGACATATGCATACTTTGGTTGGTCAATGTGCATGGTAGCTAAACTGTGCCACTACATATTGAAGGTCCGTGTACTCGCTAATGGATAACTAGTATTCACAAACCATTGTTTCCCCATCTGACCATTTTTGACTCGTGTTATGAGGTGTCAAAGTTGACGACACATGGTGACATTCTTTGGTCATGGTCAGTGACACATACCTACTTTGGTTGGTCATTGTTCATGGTAGCCACACCGTGCCACTACTTATTCAAGGTCCCTCTGCTTGCTAGTCGATACCTGGTGTTCCCAACCATTGTTTCTCCCCTTCGACCAATTGTGACTTGTATCATGAGTTGTAAACGTTGACCACACACAACGGATTTCCTTGGTTAAAGGCAGTACATATGTCTACTTTGGTCGGTTATTGTGTATGGAATCCACACCGTGCTATTACTTATTAAAGGTCTTTGTACTTGCTAGTTGAAAACTAATAATTCGAATCCATTGTTTCCCCCTCTGACCATTTGTGACTCATGTTATGGGTTGTGAACGTTGACCACCCATACTGAAATTCTTTGGTCATGGTCAGTGACATATGCCTAGTTTGGTTGTCCGGTGTGCATAGTAGACACACCGTGCCACTACGTAATGAAGATCTCTGTCCTTTCTAGTCAATAAATTGGGTTCCCAAACCATTGTCTCTCCCTCTGACGACTTGTGACTCATAATATGAGTTGTCAATGCAGACCACACATAGTGGACTTCTTTGGTCATAGTCAATGACGTAGGCATCATTTGGTTGGTCACTGTGCACGCTAGCCACACCATGCCACTACTTGTTGAAGATATTTGTACTTGCTAGTTGATAACACGTGTTCCCAACCCATTGTTTCCCCCTCTGACCATTCGTGACTCGTGCTATGAGTTTTCAACGTTGACCACACACTGTGATACTCTTTTCATCATGGTTAGTGGAATATGCCTACTTTGGTTTGTCACTGTACTTGGTTGCCACGCCATGTCCCTATGTACTTAAGGCCTTTGTGCTCTTTAGTTGATAGCCAGTGTTCCCAAACCATTGTTACCTACTCTGACTATGTGTGACTCTTGTTGTGAGTTGTCAACCTTTAGAACATGAAGTGAAATTCTTTGGTCATGGTCAGTGACATATGCATACTCTGGTTGGTCACTATGCATGGTAGCCACACTAAAACACTGCATATTGAAGGTCTTTGTGCTTGCTAATCCATAACTAGTATTAAAAAACCATTGTTTCCCTCTCTGACCATTTGTGACTCGTGTTATGAGTTGTCAAAGTTTACCACACATAGTGACATTCCTTGGTCATGGTCAGTGACACATGCCTAATTTGGTTGGTCATTGTACATGGTAGCCGCATTGTGCCACTTCTTATTGAATGTCCCTGTGCTTACTAGTTAATACCTGGTGTTCCCAAATCATTCTTTCCCCCTCTGACCATTTGTGACTCGTATTATGAGTTGGCAACATTGACCACACACAACGGATTTCTTTGGTCAAAGGCAGTACATATGCATACTTTGGTCGGTCATTGTGCCTGGTAGCCACATCGTGCTAATACTTATTGAAGGTCGTTGTATTTGCTAGTTAAAAACTAATATTCCGAAACCATTGTTCCCCCCTCTCACCATTTGAGACTCGTGTTATGGGTTGTGAACATTTACCACCCATACTGAAATACTTTGGTTATGGTCAGTGACACATGCCTAGTTTGGTTGTTTGGTGTGCATAGTAGCCACACCCTGCCATTGCGTATTGAAGTTCTTTGTTCTTTCTAGTCGATACATAGGGTTTCCAAACCATTGGTTCTCCCTCTGACCGTTTGTAAATCGTGTTATGCGTTTTCAATTGTGACGACACATAGTGGACCTCTTTGGTCATATTCAGTGATGTATGCATCCTTTGGTGGGACATTGTGCATGTTAGCCACACCGTGCCACTACATGTTGAAGGTGTTTGTACTTGCTAGTTGATAACTAGTGTTCCCAACTCATTGTTTCCCCCTCTCACCATTTGTGACTGGTGTTATGAGTTTTCAATGTTGACCACACACTGTGAAACTCTTTTGGTCATGGTTAGTGGCATATGCCTACTTTGGTTTGTCAATGTACATGGTTGCCACAACCTGTCACTACGAACTAAAGGAATGTGTGCTTTTTAGTTCATAGCCAGTGTTCCCAAACCATGGTTACCCCCTCTCACTATGTGTCTCTTGCTGTGAGTTGTTAGCGTTGACCAAATGAAGGGAAATTCTTTGGTCATGGTCAGTGACATATGCATACTTTGGTTGGTCACTGTGCATGGTAGCCACGCAGTGCCGCTACAAATCGGAGGTCTTTGTACTTGCCAATCGTTTCACAAACCATTGTTTCCCCCTCTGACCATTTGTGACTCGTGTTATGAGTTGTCAAAGTGTACCACAAATAGGAACATTTTGTGGTCATGGTCAGTGACACATGCGTACATTGGTTGTTCATTGTACATGGTAGCAACACCATACTACTACTTATTGAAGGTCGTTGTACTTGCTAGATAAAAACTAATATTCCAAAACCATTGTTTCCCCCTCTGACCATTTTCGACTCGAGTTATGGGTTGTGAACGTTGACCACCCATACTGAAGCTCTCCGGTCATATCAAGCAACATATGCCTAGCTTGGTTGTTCAGTGTGCATAGTAGCCACACAGTGGCACTATAAGTTAGAGTTTTTTGTCCTTTCTAGTCAATGCGTAGGGTTCCCATACCATTGTCCCTCCCTCTGACTATTTGGGGCTCGTGTTATAAGTTGTCAATATTGACCACACAAAGTGGACTTCTTTGGTCATAGTCAGTGACATATGCATCCTTTGGTAGGTCACTGTGCACGCTAGCCACACCGTGGCACTTCTTGTTGAAGGTCTTTAGTGTTCCCAACACATTCTTTCACCCTCTGACCATTTGTGACTCCTCTCATGAGTTTTCAACGTTGACCACACACTGTGAAATTCTTTTGGTCATGGTTAGTGGCATATGCCTACTTTGTTTTGTCTTTGTACATGGTTACCACACCGTGTCGCTACATAGTGAAGGTCTTTGTGCATTCTAGTTGATAGCCAGTATTCCCAAACCATTGTTACCCCCTCTGACTATCTGTGACTCTTGTTTTGAGTTGTCAACTTTGACCATATGAAGTGAAACTCTTTGGTCATGGTCAGTGACATGCATACTTTGGTTGGTCACTGAGCATGGTGGCCCCACTGTGCCACTACATATTGAAGGTCTCTGTACTCGCTAATTGATGTCTAGTATTCATAAACCATTTTTTTCCCCTATGACCATTTGTGACTCGTGTTATGAGTTGTCAACGTTGACCACACATGGTGACATTCTTTGGTCATGGTCAGTGACACATGCCTACTTTGCTTGGTCATTGTACATGGTAGCCATACCATGCCACTACGTATTGAAGGTCCCTATGCTTGCTAGTTAATACCTGGTGTTTCCAATCCATTTTTCCCCCTCTGACCATTTGTGACCCGTATTATGAGTTGTCAACGTTGGCCACACACAGCGGATTTCTTTGGTCAAAGGCAGTACATATGCCTACTTTGGTCAGTCATTGTGCATGGTAGTCACACCGTGCTACCACTTCCTAAAGTTTGTTGTACTTGCTAATTGAAAACTAATATTCCAAAACCATTGTTTCGCCCATGACCATTTGTGACTCGTGTTATGGGTTGTGAACGTTGACCACCCATACTAAGTTTCTTTGGTCATGGTCAGTGACATAAGCCTAGTTTGGTTGTTTGGTGTGCATAGTAGCCACACGGTGCCACTATGTATTTCTAGTCGATACATAGGGTACCCAAACCATTATCTCTCCCTCTGACCATTGTTGACTCGTGTTATCAGTTGTCAATGTCGACCACACTTAGTGGATTTCTTTGGTCACAGTCAGTGACATATGCATCCTTTGGTTTTTCACTATGCACGGTAGCCACACCGTGCCACTACTTGTTGAAGGTCTTTCTACTTGCTAGTTGATAACTCCGAACCCATTGTTTCCCACTCTGACCATTTGTGACTGGTGTTATGCGTTTTCAACGTTGACCACACACAGTGAAATTCTTTTGGTCATGGTTAGTGGCATATGCCTACTTTGGTTTGTCACTGTACATGGTTTCCACGCCGTGTCACTGCGTATAGAAGGTCTCTGTGCTTTCTAGTTGATAGCCAATATTCACAAACCATTGTTACCCCCTCTGACTATCTGTGACTCTTCTTGTGAGTTGTCAAAGTTGACCACATGAAGTGAAATTTCTTGGTCATGGTCACTCACATGTTCAATTTTTGGTCGGTCACTGTGCATGGTAGCCACACCGTGCCACTACATATGGAAGGGCTGTGTACATGCTAATGGATATCTAGTATTCACAAACTGTTTTTCCCCATATGACCATTTGTGACTTATGTTATCAGTTGTCAAATTTGACCACACATAGTGACATTCTTTCGTCATGGTCAGTGACACATGCCTACTTTGGTTGATCATTGTACATGGTAGCCACACCGTGCCACTAATTAGTGAATGTCCTTGTTCTTGCTAGTTGAGACCTGGTGTTCCCAAAAAATTGTTTTCCATCTAACAATTTGTCACTTGTATTATGAGTATCAATGTTGACCACACACTGCGGAATTCTTTGGTCAAAGGCAGTACAAATGCCTACTTCAGTCGTTCGTTGTGCATGGTAGGCACACCGTGCTACCACTTACTGGTGGTTGGTGTACTTGCTAGTTGAAAACTCATAATCCAAAACCATTGTTTCCCCATCCGACCATTTGTGACTCATGTTATGGGTTGTGAATGCTGACCACCCAAACTGAAATTCGTTGGTCATGGTCAGTGACATATTCCTAGTTTAGTTGTTCGGTGTGCATACTAGCCACACCGTGCCACTACGTATTGAAGTTCTTTGTCCTTTCTAGGTGATACATAGGGTTTCCAAACTTTTGTCTCTCCCTCTACCATTTGTGACTCGCGTTTTGAGTTGTTAACGTTGACCACACATAGTGGATTTCTTTGGTCATAGTCATTGATGTAAGCATCATTTGGTTCGTCATTGTGCATGCTAGCCACGCCATGCCTCTACTTGTTGAAGGTGTTTGTAATTGCTAGTTGATAACTAGTGTTCCCAACCCTGTGTTTCCCCCTCTGACCATTTGTCACTCGTGTTATGAGTTTTCAATGTTGACCACACACTGCGAAATGCTTTTGGTCATGGTTAGTGGCATGTGCAATGCGGTTTGTCATTGCACATGGTTGCTATGCCATATCACTGCGTACTGAAGGTATTTGTGCTTTCTAGTTGATAGCCAGTGTTCCCAAACCATTGTTATCCCCTCTAACTATCCGTGACTCTTGTTGGGAGTTTTTTACATTGACCACATGAAGTGAAATTCTTTGGTCATGGTCAGTGACATGCATACTTTGGTTGGTCACTATGCATGGTGGCCACAATGTGCCACTGCATATTGAAGGTCTGTGTACTTGCTTATCAATAACTTGTTTTCACAAACCAATGCTTCCCCCTCTGACCAGTTGTGAGTCATGTTATGAGTTGTAAACGTTGACCACACATAGTGACATTATTTGGTCATGGTCAGTGACATATGCCTACTTTGGTTAGTCATTGTACATGGTAGCCACACCGAGCCACTTCTCATTGAAGGTCCTTGTGCTTGCTAGTTGATACCTGGTGTTCCCAAACCATTGTTTCCGTCTCTGACCATTTGTGACTCATATTATGAGTTGTCAATGTTGACCACACATAGCTGATTTCTTTTGTCAAATGTAGTACATATACCTACTTTGGTCGGTCATTGTGCATGGTAGCCACACCTTGCTACTACTTATTGAAATTCGCTTTACTTCCTAGTTGAAAACTAACATTCCACAGCCATTGTTTCCCCCTCTGACCATTTATGACTCGTGTTATGGGTTGTGAACGTTGACCACCTATACTGAAATTCTCTGGTCATGGTCAGTGACACATGCCTAGTTTGGTTGTTCGGTGTGCACAGCAGCCACACCCTGCCACTAGGTATTGAAGTTTTCTGTCCTTTCTAGTTGATACGTAGGATTCCCTACCATTGTCGCTCCCTCAAACCATTTTTTACTCCTGTTATGAATTGTCAAGGTTGACAAGACATAGTGGATTTCTTTGGTCATAGCCAGTGACATATGCATCCTTTGGTTGGTCACTGTGCACGCTAGCCACACCGTGCCTTTACTTGTTGAAGGTGTTCGTACTTGCGTGTTGATGACTAGTGTTCCCAACCCATTGTTTCCCCCTCTGACCATTTGTGACTCGTGTTATGAGTTATCAATGTTGACCACAGACTGTGAAATTCTTTTGGTCATGGTTAGTGGCATATGCTCACTTTGGTTTGTCACTGTACATGGTGGCCATGCCGTGTCACTACTAACTGAAGGTCTTTGTGCTTTCTAGTTGATAGCTTGTGTTCCCAAACCATTGTTAACCCCTCTGACTATCTGTGAATCTGGTTGTGAGTTGTCAACGTTGACCACATGAAGTGAAATACTCTGGTCATGGTCAGTGACATATGCATCATTTGGTTCATCACTATGCATGGTAGACACACTGTGCCACTACATATGCAAGGCTTTTGTACTTGCTAATCGATAACTAGTATTCACAACCCATTGTTTCCCCCTCTAACCATTTTTGACTCGTGTTATTAGATGTCAAAGTTGACCACACATAGTGACATTCTTTGGTCATGGTCAGTGACACATGCCTACTTTGGTTGGTCATTGTACATGGTAGCCATACCGTGCCACTAATTATTGAGTGTCCTTGTGCTTTCTAGTTGATACATGGTGTTCCCAAACCATTATTTCCCCCTCTAACCATTTGTGACTCGTATTATGTGTTTTCAACGTTGACCCCACACAGCGGAATTCTTTGGTTAAAGGCAGTACGTATGCTTACTGTGGTCATTCATTGTGCATGGTAGCCACACCGCGCTACTACTTATTGAAGGTCATTGTACTTGCTAGTTGAAACTCAACATTTGAAAGCCATTGATTCCCCCTCTGACCATTTGTGACTCATGCTATGGGTTGAGAACATTGACCACCCATACTGAAATTCTTTCGTCATGGTCAGTTACATCTGCATTGTTTGGTTGTTCGGGGTGCATACTAGCCAAACCGTGCCAATAAGTGTTGAAGTTCTTTGTCCTTTGTTGCCAATACATAGTGTTCTGGAACCATTGTCTCTCCCTCTGACCATTTGTGACTCGTGTTTTAAGTTGTCAATGTTGACCACACACGATTGATTTACTTGGTCATAGTCAGTGACGTATGCGTCATTTGGTTGGTCACTGTGCATGCTAGCCACACCGTGCCTCTACTTGTTGAAGGTGTTTGTACTTGCTTGTTGATAACTAGTGTTCTCAACCCATTGTTCCCCCCTCTGGCAATTTGTGACTCGTGTTATGAGTTCTCGACGTTGACCACACACTGTGAAACAACTTTGGTCATGGTCAATTGCATATGCCTAGTTTGGTTTGTTACTGTACATGGTTTCTTACGCCGTGTCACTAGGTACTGAAGGTCTTGTGCTTTCTATTTGATAGCCAGCATTCCCACACCATTGTTACACCCTCTGACTATTTGTGACTCTTCTTGTGAGTTGTCAACATTGACCGCATGAAGCGAAATTATTTGGTCATGGTCAGTGACATATGCATACTTTGGTTGGTCACTGTGCATGGTAGCCTCACTGTGGGACTACGTATTGAAGGTCTCTTTACTTGCTAATCAATAACTAGTATTCACAAGCCATTATTTTCCCCTCTTACCATGTGTGACTCGTGTTATGAGTTGTCAAAGTCGACCACACATAGTGACATTCTTTGGTCATGGACAGTGACACATGCCTATTTTGGTTGGTCATTGTGCATGGTAGCCACACCACGCCACTACATATTGGAGGTCCCTGTGCTTGCTAGTTGATACCTTGTTTTCCCAAACCTCTGACCATTTGTGACTCGTATTATGAGATGTCAGCATTGACCACACACTGCGGATTTCATTGGTCATAGGCAGTACGTATGCCTACTTTTGTTGGTCATTGCGCATGGTAGCCACACCCTGCTACTACTTATTGAACGTCGTTGTACTTGCTAGTTGAAAACTAATATTTTGAAACCATTGGTTCCTCCTCTGACCATTTGTGACTTGTGTTATGGGTTGTGAACGTTAACCACCCATACTGACATTCTCTCGTCATGGTCGGTGACATATTCCTAGTTTGGTTGTTCTGTGTGCATAGTAGCCACCCCGTGCCACTACATATTGAAGTTCTTTGTCTTTTTTAGTCGATACATAGGGTTTCCAAACCATTGTCTCTCCCTCCCTCCATTTGTGACTCGTGTAATGAGTTGTCAATGTTGACCACACATAGTGGACTTCTTTGGTCATGGTCAGTGACGTATGCATCCTTTGGTTGGTCACTGTGCACGCTAGCCATACCGTGCGACTGCTTGTTGAAGGTCTTTGTACTTGGTAGTTGATGACTAGTGTTCCCATCCCATTTTTTTCCCCTTGGACCATTTGGGACTCGTGGTATGAGTTTTCAACGTTGACCACACACATGAAATTCTTTTGGTCATGGTTAGTGGCATATGCCTACTTTGGGTTGTCACTGTACGTGGTTGCCACGCCATGTCACTACGGACTAAAGGTCTTTGTGCTTTCTAGTTGATAGCCAGTGTTCCCAACCCATTGTTACCCCCTCTGATTATCTATGACTAATGTTGGGTTTTAAATGTTGACCACATGAAGGAAAATTCTTTGGTCATGGTCAGTGACATATGCATACTTTGGTTGGTCATTGTGCATGATAGCCACACTGTGCTACTACATATTGAAGGTCGTTGTACTTGCTAATCGATAACTAGCATTCACAAACCATTGTTTCCCCCTCTGACCATTTGCGACTCATGTTATGAGTTGTAAAAGTTAACCACACATAGTGACATCCTTTGGGCATGGTCAGTGACACATGCCTACTTTGGTTGGTCATTGTACATGGTAGCCACACCGTGGCACTACTTATTGAAGGCCCCTCTACTTGCTAGTTGATACCTGGTGTTCCAAATTCATTTTATCCCCCTGTGACCATTTGTGACTCATGTTATGAGTTGTCAACGTTAACCACTCATAGCGGATCTCTTTGGTCAAAGGCAGTACATACGCCTACTTTGGTCGGTCATTGTGCATTGTAGCCTCACCCTGCTACTACTTATTGAACATCCTTGTACTTGCTCGTTGAAAACTAACATTCCAAATCCATTGTTTCCCCCTCTGACCATTTTTTATTCGTGTTATGGGTTGTGAACGTTGACCACCCATACTGAAGTTATTTGGTCATGACCCATGACATATGCCTAGTTTGGTTGCTCGGTGTGCATAGTAGCCACACCGTGCCACTACGTATTGAAGTTCTTTGTCGTGTCTAGTCGATACATAGGGTTCCCAAACCATTGTCTCTCCCTATGACCATTTGTAACTCGTGCTATGAGTTCTCAATGTTTACCACACATAGTGGACTTCCTTGGTCGTAGTCGGTGACGTATGCATCCTTCGGTTGGTCACTGTGCACGCTAGCAACACCGTGCCTCTACTTTTTGAAGGTCTTTGTACTTTCTAGTTGATAACTAGTGTTCTGAACCCATTGTTTTCCCCTCTCACAGTTTTTGACATGTTATGGGTTTTCAACGTTGACCACACACTGTGAAATTCTTTTGGTCATGGTTAGTGGCATATGCCTAGTTTGGCTTGTCACTGTACATGGTTGCCACGCCGTGTCACTACGTATTGAATGTCTTTTTGCTTTCAAGTTGATAGCCAGCGTTCCCAAACCATTGTTACCCTCTCTGACTATGTGTGACTCTAATTGTGTGCTGTCAACGTTGACCACGTCCAGGGAAATTCTTTGGTCATGGTCAGTGACATATGCATCCTTTGGTTGGTCACTGTGCATGGTAGCCACACTGTGCGAGTACATATTGAAGGTCTGTGTACTTGCTAATGGATAACTAGTATTCACAAACCATTGTTTCCCCTTTGACCATTTGTGACTCGAGTTATGAGTTGTCAACGTTGACCACACATAGTGACATTCTTTGATCATGGTCAGTGACACATGCCTACTTTGGTTGGTCATTGTACATGGGAGCCACATCGTGCCACTTCTAATTGACGGTGCTTGTGCTTGCTAGTTGATACATGGTGTTTTAAAACCATTGTTCCCGCCTCTGATCATTTGTGACTCGTACTATGAGTTTTCAACGTTGACCACACATAGCGGATTTCTTTGGTCAAAGGTAGTACATATACCTACTTTGGTCGTTCACTGTGCATGGTGGCCACGCCATGCTACTACTTATTGAAATTCTTTGTACTTACTAGTTGAAAACTAGTATTCCGAAACCATTGTTTCCCCCTTCGACCATGTATGACTCGTCTTATGGGTTGGGAACGTTGACCACCCATAGTGATATTCTTTGGTCATGGTCAGTGACATATACCTAGTTTGGTTGTTGGGTGTGCATAGTAGCCACACCGTGCCAGTGCGTATTGAAGTTGTTTGTCCTTTCTAAAAATACATAGGGTTTCAAAACCAGTGTCTCGCCCTCTCACCATTTGTGACTCGTGTTATAAGTTGTCAATGTTGAACACACAGTGGATTTCTTTGGTCATAGTCAGTGACACATGCATCCTTTGGTTGGTCACTTTGCACACTAGCCACACCGTGCCACTACTTGTTGAAGTTGTTTGTACTTGTTAGTTCATAACTAGTGTTCCCAACACAATGTTTCCCCCTCTAACCATTTGTGACTTGTGTTATGAGTTTTCAACGTCGATTACACACTGCGAAACTCTTTTGGTCATGGTTAGTGGCATATGTTTACTTTGGTTTGTCACTATACATGGTTTCCACGCCGTGTCACTAGGTACTGAAGGTCTTTGTGCTTTCTAGTTGATAGCCAGTGTTCTGAAACCATTGTTACCCCCTCTGAATATCTGTGACTCTTGTTGTGAGTTGACAGCGTTGACCACATGAAGTGAAATTCTTTGGTTATGGTCAGTGACATATGCATGCTTTGGTTGGTCACTGTGCATGGTAGCCACATTGTGCCACTACATATTGAAGGTATTTGTACTTGCTAATCAATGACTAGTATTCACAAACCATTGGTTCCCCCTCTGACCATTTGTGACTCGTGTTATGAGTTGTCAAAGTTGACCACACATAGTGACATTATCTGGTTATGGTCAGTGACACATGCCTAATGTTTTTGGTGATTGTACATGGTACCCACACCGTGCCACTACTTATTGAAATTCCCTGTCCTTGCTAGTTGACACCTGGTCTTCCCAGACCATTGTTCCCCCCTCTGATCATTTGTGACTCGTATTATGAGTTCTCAACGTTGACCACACACAACGGATTTCTTTGGTCAAAGGCACTACATATGCCTACTTTGGTCGACAATTGTGCATAGTAGCCACACTGTGCCACTACTTTTCAAGGTCGTTGTACTTGCTAGTTGAAAACTAACATTCCGAAACCATTGTTCCCCCTCTGACCAATTGTGATTCGTGTTATGGGTCGTGAAAGGTGACCACCCATACTTAAACTCTTTGGTCATGGTCAGTGACATATGCTTGGTTTGGTTGTTCGGTGTGCACAGTAGCCACGCCGAGCCACTACGTATTGAATTTTGTTGTCCTTTCTAGTCGAAACGTAGGGTTCCCAAACCATTGTCTCTCCCTCTGACCATTGTGACTTGTTTTGTGGGTTGTCAGTATTGACTGTACATAGTGGACATCTTTGGTCATAGTCAGTGACGTATGCATCCTTTGGTTGGTCACTGTGCATGCTAGTCACACCGTGCCACTACTTGTTGAATATCTGAGTACTTGCTAGCTAATACATTGTGTTCCCAACCCATTGTTTCTCCCTCTAACCATTTGTGGCACCTGTCATAAGTTTTCAACCTTGACCACACACTGTGAAATTATTCTGGTCATGGTTAGTGGCATATAACTACTTTGGTTTGTCACTGTACATGGTTGCCACGCCGTGTCAATACGTACTGAAGGGCTTTGTACGTTCTAGTTGGTAGCCAGTGTTCCTAAAACCATTGTTACCCTCTCTAACCATCTCTGACGCTTGTTGTGAGCTGTCAACGTTGACCACATGAAGTGAAATTATTTGGTCCTAGTCAGTGACATATGCATAGTTTGATTGGTCACTGTGCATTGTAGCCACACTGTGCCACTACATATTGAAGGGCTTTGTACTTTCTCATCGATAATTAGTATCCACAAACCATTTGTTCCCCGTCCGACCATTTGTGACTCGTGTTCTGAGTCATGAGAGTTGACCACACATAGTGATATTATTTGGTAATGGTCAGTGACACATGCCTACTTTCGTTGGTCATTGTACATGGTACCCACACCATGCCACTACTTGTTGAAGGTCCCTGTCCTTTCTAGTTGATACCTGATCTTCCCAAACCATTGTTCCCCCCTCTGATCGTTTTTGACTTATTTTATGAGTTCTCAACGTTGACCACACACAACGGATTTCTTTGGTCAAAGGCACTACGTATGCCTACTTTGGTCGGTAGTTGTGCATGGTAGCCACACCGTGCCACTACTTTTCAAGGTCGTTGTACTTGCTAGTTGAAAACTAATATTCCAAAACCATTGTTTCCCCCTCTGACCATTTGTGATTCGTGTTATGGGTCGTGAAAGTTGACCACCCATACTGAAATTCTTTCGTCATGGTCAGTGACATATGCCTAGTTTGGTTGTTCGGTGTGCATAGTAGCCACGCCGTGCCACAACGTATTGAAGTTCTTTCTCCTTTCTAAATGATACATAGGGATCCCAAACCATTGTCTCTCCCTCTGACCATTTGTGACTCGTGTCATGAGTTGTCTATGTTGACCACACATAGAAGACTTCTTTGGTCATAGTCAATGACGTATGCATCCTTTCCTGGTCACTGTGCACGATAGCCAAACTATATCACTACTTGTTGAAGGTCTTTGTAATTCCTAGTTGATAACTAGAGTTCCCCACACATTGTTACCCCCTCTCACCATTTATGACTCGTGTTATGACTTTTCAACATTGACCACACACTGTGAAATTCTTTTTGTCATGGTTAGTGGCATATGCCTACTTTGGTTTTTCAATGTACATGGTTTCTTTGCCGTGTCACTATGCACTGAATGTCGTTTTGCTTTCTAGTTGACATGCAGTGCTCCCAAACAATTGTTACCCCCTCTGACTATCTGTGACTCTTGTTGTGAGTTGTCAACGTTGACCACATGAAGTGAAATTCTTTGGTCATGGTCAATGACATATGCATACTTTGGCTGGTCACTCTGCATGGTAGCCACACTGTGCCACTACGTACTGAAGGTCTTTGCACTTGCTAATCGGTAACTAGTATTCACAAACCATTGTTTCCCCCTCTGACCATTTGTGACTCGTGTTATGAGTTGTCAAAGTTTACCACACATAGTGACATTCTTTGGTCATGGTCAGAGACACATGCCTACTTTGGTTGGACATTGTACATGGTAGCCACACCGTTCCACTACTTATTGAAGGTCCGTGTGCTTGCTTGGTTATACCTGGTGTTCTCAAACCATTGTTTCTCCCTCTGAGAAATTGTAACTCGTGTTATGAGTTGTCAACATTGATGACACACAGCGGATTTCTTTGGTCAAAGGCAGTACATATGCCTACTTTGGTTGGTCATTGTGCATGGTAGCCACTCCGTGCTACTACTTATTGAAGGTCGTTGTACTTGCTAGTTGAAAATTAGTATTCCGAAACCATTGTTTCCCCTCTGACCATTGTTTACTCGTGTTATGGGTTGTGACCGTTGACCACCCATACTGAAATTCCTTGGTCATGGTCAGTGACATATGCCTAGTTATGTTGTTTGGTGTGCATAGTAGCCACACCGTGCCACTACTTATTGAAGTTCTTTGTCTTATCTAGTCGATACATATGGTTCCCTAACCATTGTCTCTCCCTCTACCCATTTGTGACTTGTTTTGTGAGTTGTCAATGTTGACCACACATAGTGGACTTCTTTGGTATGAGTACTTTCTAGTTGATAGCAAAGAAGTCCACTATGTGTGGTCAACATTGACAACTCATAACACGAGTCCCAAATAGTCATATGGGGGTAACAATGGATTGGGAACTGTGGATATCAACTAGAAACACAAAAACTTTCAGTACGTAGTGACACGGCGCTGCAATTGCGTTTAGTGACAAACCAAAGCAGACATATGCCACTAACCATGACAAAAAGAATTTCACAATGTGTGGTGAACGTTGAAAACTCATAAAACAAGTCAAAAATGGTCAAAGGGGGAAACAATGGGTTGGGAACACTAGTTATCAACTAGCAAGTACAAACACCTTCAATAAGACGAGGCACGGTGTGGCTAGCGTGCACAGTGACCAACCAAAGGATGCATACATCACTGATTATGACCAAAGAAATCCACTATGTGAGGTCAACATGGACAACTCAAAACAGGAGTCACAAACGGTCAGAGGGAGAGACAATGGTTTGGGAACCCTATGTATCGACTAGAAAGGACCAAGAACTTCAATAACAAGTGGCATGATGTGGCAACTATGCACACTGAACAACCAAACCAGGCATATGTCACTGACCATGGCCAAAGAATTTCAGTATGGGTGGTCAACGTTCACAACCCATAACACGAGTCACAGATGGTTAGTGGGGGAAACAATTGTTTCGGAATATTAGTCACCAGCTAGCAAGTGCAAAGACCTTTGATAAGTAGTGGCACAGTGTGTCTACCATGTACAATGACCAACCAAACTAGGCATATGTCAGTGACCATGACCAAATAATGTCACTATGTGTGGTGAACTTTGACAACTCATAACACGAGTCACAAATGGTCAGAGGGGGAAATAATGGTTTGTGAATACTAGTTATCAATTAGCAAGTTCAAAGACCAATATGTAGTGGCATAGTGTGGCTACCATACACACTGACCAACCAATGTATGCATATGTCATTGACCATAACCAAAGAATTGCACTTCATGCGGTCAACGTTGACAGCTCACAACAAGAGTCACAGATATTCAGAGGGGGTAACAATGTTTTGGGAACACTGGCTATGAACAAGAAAGCACAAAGACCTTCAGCACGTAGTGACACGGCGTGGCAACCATGTACAGTGACAAACTAAAGTAGGCATATGCCACTAACCATGACCAAACGAATTTCACAGTGTGTGGTCAACGTTGAAAACTCATAACACGAGTAACAAATGCTCAAAGGGGGACACAATGGGTTTGGAATACTAGTGATCAACTAGCAAGTACAAAGACCTTTAAGAAGTAGTGGCACCGTTTGACTAGCGTGCAGAGTGACCAACCAAATGATGCATACGTCACTGACTATGACCAAAGCAATCCACTATGTGTGGTCAACATCGACAACTCATAAAACGGGTCACACATGGTCAGAGGGACAGACAGTGGTTTGGGAACCATATGTACGACTGGAAAGGACAAAGAATTTCAATACGTAGTGGCATGGTGTGGCTGCTATGCAGAATGAACAACCAAACTAGGCATATGTCACTGACCATGACCAAGGAACTTCAGTATGGTTGGTCAGCCTTCCCAACCTATAACTCGTGTCACAAATGGTCACAGGGGAAAACAATGGTTTCGGAGTATTAGCTTTCAACAAGCAAGTACAACAACCTTGAATAAGTAGTAGCACGGTGTGGCTACCATGCACAATGATCGACCAACGTAGGCATATGTACTGCCTTTGACCAAGAAAATCCGCTGTGTGTGGTCAACGTTGACAACTCATAATACAAGTCACAAATGGTGAGAGGGGGAAACAATGGCTTGGAAACAGCATATATCAACTAGCAAGCACAAAGACGTGCAATGAGCAGGGGCACAGTGTGGTTATCATGTACAATGACCAACCAGAGTAGGCATGTGTCACTGACCATGACCAAAGAATGTCATTGTGTGTGGTCAACATTGACAACTCATAACACGAGTCTCGAATGGTCAGAGGGGGGAAACAATGGTTTGTGAATACTAGCTATCGATTAGCACGTACAAAGACCAAAAACATGTAGTGGAACAGTGTGGCTAAAATGCACAGTGACCAACCAAAGTATTCATATGTCACTGACCATGACCAAAGAGTTTCACTTCATGTGGTTAGCGTTGAAAACTCGCAGCAAGAGTCAAAGACAGTTAGAGGGCATAACAATGGTTTATGAACACTAGCTATCAACTAGAAAGCACAAAGACCTTCAGTACGTAATGACACCACATGGCAACCATGTACACTGACAAACAAAAGTAAGCATATGCCACTAACCATGACCTACAAAGTTCCAGAGTGTGTGGTCTACGTAGAAAACTCATAACAGGAGTTAAAAATGGTCAGAGGGGGAAAAAATGGATTGGGAACACTAGTTATCAACTGGCAAGTACAAGGACATTCAACAAGTAGTGGCACGGTGTGGCTAGCATACACAGTGACCAGCCAATGGATGCATACGTCACTGACTATGACCAAAGAAGTTCACTATGTGTGGTCAACATTGAAAACTCATAACACAAGTCAAAAATGGTCTGAGGGAGAGACAATGGTTTGGGAACCCTATGTATCGACAAGACAGGACAAATAACTTCAATACGTAGTGGCACTGTGTGCCTACTATGCACATCGAACAACCAAACCAAGCATATGTCACTGACCATAACCAAAGAATTTCAATATGGGTAGTCAACATTCAAAACCCGTAACACGAGTCACAAATGGTCAGAGGGGGAAAGTATAGTTTCATAATGTTAGTTTTCAACTAGCAAGTACATCGACCTTTGATAAGTAGTAGCATGGTGTGGCTACCATGCACAAGGACCAAACAAAGTAGGCAAATGTACTGCCTTTGACCAAAGAAATCCGCTGTGTGTGGTCAACGTTGACAACTCATAACACGAGTCACAAATGGTGATAAGGGGAAACAATGGTTTGGGAACAGCAGGTATCAACTAGCAAGCACAAGGACCTTCAATTAGTAGTGGCACGGTGTGGCTAACACGTTGAATGACCGATCAACGTAGGCATGTCTCACTGACCATGATGAAAGAATGTCACTATGTGTGGTCAACTTTGACAACTCATAACACGAGTCACAAGTGGTTAGAGGGAGAAACAATGGTTTGTGAATACTAGTTACCGATTAGCAAGTACGAAGACCTTGAATATGTCGTGGCACAGTGTGGCTACCATGCACAGTGAGCAACCAAAATATGCATGTGTCACTTACCATGACCAAAGAATTTCACTTCGTGTGGTCAACGTTGACAACTCACAACAAGAGTCACATATAGTCAGAGGGGGTACCAATGGTTTGGGAACACTGGCTATCAACTAGAACGCAGAGAGACCTTCCGTACGTAGTGATATGGCATGGAAACCATGTACAGTGACAAACCAAAGTAGGCAAATGCCACTAACCATGACCAAAAGAATTTCACAGTGTCTGGTCAAACTTGAAATCTCATAACGCGAGTCACAAATGGTACGACAGGGATGGGTTGGGAGCACAAGTTATCAACTAGCAATTACAAATCCCTTCAACAAGTAGTGGCATGGTTTGGCTAGCGTGCACAGTGACCAACCAAAGCATGCATACGTCACTGACTATGACCAAAGAAATCCACTATGTGTGGTCAACATTGACAACTCATAATACGAGTAAAAAATGCTCAAAGGGAGAGACAATGGTTTGGGAACCATATGTATCAATTAGAAAGGACAAAGAACTTCAATACGTAGTGGCTTGGTGTGGTTACTATGCACACCGAACAACCAAACTAGGCATACCTCACTGACCATGACCAAAGAGTTTCAGTATGGGTGGTTAACGTTCACAACCCATAACACGAGTAAAAAATGGTCAGAGGGGGAAGCAATGGTTTCGGATTATTTGTCTTCAACTAGCAAGTATAACGACCTTCTATAAGCAGTAGCACAGTGTGGCTACCATGCACAATGACCAACCAAAGTAGGCATATGTACTGCCTTTGACCAAAGAAATCCGCTGTGTGTGGTCAACATTGACAACTCATAATACGAGTCACAAATGGTCAGAGGGGGAAACAATGCTTTGGGAACACCAAGTATCAACAAGCAAGCACACAGACCTTCAATAAGTAGTGGCACGGTATGGAAACCATGTACAACGTCCAACCAAAGTAGGTATGTGTCACTGACCACGACCAAAGAATGTCACAGTGTATGGTCAACTTTGACAGCTCATAACACGAGTCACTAATGGTCAGAGGGGGAAACAATGGTTTGTGAAGACTAGACATCGATCAGCAAGTACAAGGACCTTCAATATGTAATGGCACAGTGTGGCTACCATGCACAGTGACCAACCAAAGTATGCATATGTCACTGACCATGACCAAAGAATTTCACTTCATGTGGTCAACGTTGACAACTCACAACAAGAGTAAAAGATAGTCATAGGGGGTAACAATGGTTTGGGGACACTGGCTATCAACTAGAAAGCACAAAGACCTTCAGTACGTAGTGACACGGCGTGGAAACCATGAATAGTGACAAACCAAAGTAGGCATATGCCACTAACCATGACCAAAAGAATTTCATAGTGTGTGGTCAACGTTGAAAACTCATAACACGAGTCACAAATGGTCCGAGGGGGAAACAATGTGTTGAAAACACTAGTTATCAACGAGCAAGTACAAAGACTTTTAACAAGTAGTGGCACGGTGTGGCTAGCGTGCACAGTGACCAGCCAAAGGATGCATACATCACTGACTATTACAAAGGAAGTCCACTATGTGTGGTGAACATAGACAAATCATAACACGAGTCGCAAATGGTCAGAGGGAGAGACAATGGTTTGGGATCCCTATGTATCGACTAGAAAGGACAAAGAAATTCAATACGTAGTGGCATGGTTTGGCTAATATGCACACCGAACAACCAAACTAGGCATATGTCACTCAACATGACCCAAGAATTTCAGTATGGGTAGTCAACGTTCACAAGCAATAACACAAGCCACAAATGGTCAGAAGGGGAAACATTGGCTCCGGAATATTAGTTTTGAACTAGCAAGTACAACAACCTTCAATAAGTAGTAGCACGGTGTGGCTAACATGCACAATGACCACCCAAATTAGGTACTTGTACTGCCTTTGACCAAAGAAATCCGCAGTGTGTGGTAAACAATTCATAAAACGAGTCACAAATGGTCCGAGGGGGAAACACTGGTTTTGGAACAATAGTTATCAACTGGCAAGTACAAAGACCTTCAACAAGTAATGGCATGGTGTGGCTAGCATGCACAGTGACCAAAAAAAGGATGCATATGTCACTGACCATGACCAAAGAAGTCCATTGTGTGTGGTCAACATTGACAACTCATAGCACGAGTCACAAATGTTCAGAGGGGAGAACAATGGTTTGTGAATACTAGTCATTGATTAGCAAGTACAAAGACATTCAATATGTAGTGGCACACTGTGGCTATCATGCAGAGTGACCAACCAAAGTATGCATGTCACTGACCATGACCAGAGAATTTCACTTCATGTGGTCAACGTTGACAACTCACAACAAGAGTCACACATAGTCACAGGGGGTAGCAATGGTTTGGAAACACTGGCGATCAACTAGAATGCACAAAGACCTTTTGTACGTAGTGATATGGCGTGGAAATCATGTACAGTGACAAACCAAAGTATGCACATGCCACCAACCATGACCAAAAGAATTTCACAGTGTGTGGTCAACGTTGAGAAGTAATAACACAAGTCACAAATGGTCAGAGGAGGAAACAATGGGATGGCAACACTAGTTATCAACTAGCAAGTACTAACACCTTCAACAAATAGTGGCACGGTGTGGCTACCTTGCACTGTGACGAACCAAAGGATGCATACGTCACTGACTATGACCAAAGAAGTAAACTATGTATGGTCAACATTGACAATTCATAACACATGTTACAAATGGCCAAAGGGAGAGACAATTGTTTGGGAACCCTTTGTATTGACTAGAAAGGAAAAAGAAATCCAATACATAGTGGCACCGTGTGGCTACTATGCACACCGAATAGCCAAAACAGGCATATGTCACTGACCATGACCAAAGAATTTCAGTATGGATGGTCAACGTTCACAACCCATAACACGAGTCACAAATGGTCAGAGGGGGAAACAATGGTTTTGGAGTATTAGTTTTCAACTAGCAAGTACGAATACCTTGAATAAGTAGTAGCACAGTGTGGCTACTATGCAGAATGACCAACCAAAGTAGGCATGTTTCACTGACCATGACCAAAGAATGTCACGATGTGTGGTCAAGTTTGGAAACTCATAACATGAGTCACAAATGGTCAGAGGAGGAAACAATGGTCTGAGAACACCAGTTATAACCTAGCAAGCACAAGGACCTTCAATAAGTAGTGGCACAGTGTGACTACCATGTACAATGACTAACAAAAGTTGGCATGTGTCACTGACTATGACCAAAGAAATCCACTATGTGTGGTTAATGTTGAAAACTCATAACACGAGTCACAAATGGTCACAGGGAGAGACAATGGTTTGGGAACCCATGTATCGACTAGAAAGGACAAAGAACTTCAATACTTGGTGGCCCCGCGTGGTTTCTATGCACACCAACCAACCAAACTAGGCATATGTCAATGACCATGACCAAATGATTTCACTTTGGATGGTCAACGTTCACAACCCATAACACGAGGAACCAATGGTCGGAGGGGGACATAATGGTTTCGCATTATTTGTTTTCAACTACCAAGCACAACGACCTTCCATAAGCAGTTGCACGGTGTGGCTACCATGCACAATGACCGACCAAATTAGGCAAATGTACTGCCTTTGACGAACGAAATCGGCTGTGTGTGGTCAATATAGATAAAGATATAGAAATAGATATAGATGTAGATATAGATATAGATGTAGATATAGATATAGATGTAGATATAGCTATAGATATAGATATAGATATAGATATAGATATAGATAGAGATATAGATGTAGATATAGATATACATATAGATATTGATATAGATATAGATATAGATATAGATATAGATATATATATA
>SZWC01017711.1:29620-54570 GCA_023375785.1 Penium margaritaceum | reverse complement strand
TAGCTAGATGATGCCTTCGCCCTTCCTGGTCAGTCGGAGGGGCCTGTCTTGGGAGCGCCGTCCCATTGGATGCCCGCCTGAGGGGAAAAACGATCATGTTGAATTCCGTCAAATTCACGCATGGATCGAAACCGACGGATGGACGAATACTCTTCTGTTTGATTTCGACAGCTCTCGTGAAATGGCACAAAAAATGTTCCAAATACACCGTCAAATCAGGATCTCAGCTCATGCATCTTAGACCAATGAGAGCGGCCTCGGAGCCCGCACGATCCGTGGGTTGGATGTTCCTCGCTGTTTGGAAATGTTTTGGTACTGTTCGTCAGTGCCTGTGAAGAGGATCCTGTTTGTTTGAATCGAAGAAAAATATGGTGTGTGTACGAGAAACTTCGTCAACCTGCTCAGAACTCAAAAAGGTCCCCATCGATTAGGGTAGCTGTCTACTCGGTCGCTCGAACAGTACATGCGAGGCTGGTTTCCAACGATGGCAGGCCGTCGCTTATGTGCGGCTTGAAAATAGGCATAAACTAGACATAAAAGTCCGAAGTCGACATTTTTCAAATACTGACAAGCGAAATAGGAACCTACCATCGTCGCGATGTGGACCCGTCACCTCGCGTCTATGCGAGTCGCAAACCAAGCAGTTCGCATATAGTTGCCCTCCAGACTTTTGCCATTTAATAGCGGTGTACCCACAAGTCGTGAAAAAGAAACAAGCGCAATTATCCGAGCTGCGTCGTTCACACCTAGCATGCATGCAAGCTGACGAGTTCGAATCACGACGAAGGTAGGTGCATGTTTCGAAGACTTGACCATGAAAAATGTCGTCCTTGGATTTTCATGTCTATTTCATGCCTCGTACCATGCCAAATACCTACAAGACCCCACTATCGTCAAAATCGATGCTGTGATGTGAGGTGTTTCCGTCTGTTTGTACAGCTTACTGTGACCGCTCGGTCGTTTCCATGCTCGTGCAGATCCCTGATGCAGACCCAGCTGGCGCCGGAACACCGACGGTTGGTGGCTCCATCCACCAGCAGCTGCGAGACGGCTGCCACAACGTCCCGGCTGCTTGCTAGGGTGCTCTGAGTTTTTGTGCACACGCTAGATTTTTCTCGGTGGACTGGCTCTCGAGCCCGATTTGCATATTATGTATAATCTGTCCACTGATCGATGACGGACTTGTGCGTGTGACCAGTCGTAGCGTCCGGCTCAAGATTCTGCATCTCTAGGTTCAGACGATATTGCGTTTGGATGCATGTGCGCAGAGTTGCAGCCAAAACAGTGGTTTTGAGCCGGTTTTCAGACAAACTGACACTGTCGCGTGCGTCACCCGCCGTGCCGCGGCAGGTCTTTATGCTGTGTGCTTGTCAGTTATCATTTCTCTTTGTATTACTAAGCTATTGGAGCTTATGAGACTTTACGCGTCTCCCTAGCCTGATCCTTCCTGTTTCTTTCACCTGCTTGCTTGGTAGTGTGGCAGCTGACTAAACAGTGTCGCCACGTCAGCAGCAGCAAGCTAAGGAAGCTTCCTAGCAACTTCTTATGGTATCAAAGCAGCGAGACCCCTCTCTTTGACCTGCACCCCAAAGACACAGCACCGACAGCAGTAGTGAGAGTCACCGCCGCCGCCACATCCTGGGACTCGTCGCAACCGACGTCATCAGCAGCGACATCACCACGCAATCGCCACCACCGTAGCAAGAGGAGCTACGACAGTGACGAGATGCAGCAGCCACGCCGGTCAGCAGCAACAGCATCGGGTGGCAATACCGACGTGTGTGGCTGCCACCCTGTACAAAACAAAAGGTAGTAGCTGCTCACAGCAGCAGCTTGCGGCGGCGGCGGCTGGGAGCAGTGGCAGCGCGTAGCGGCGGCAGCAGCTTGCAGCAGCGATGGCATCAGCAGCCGCGAGCAGCAAAGTAGCGCAACAGCAGCAACGAAAGTAGAAGTAGCATAGCAGCAGCATTGCAGCTAGTGTAGCGACAGCAGCAACAGCGGTAGCCACAGCATTGCAACAACCGTAGCACCTATAGCAGCACAGCAATAATTGCAGCGGACGCAGTAGCAGCAGGCCCGCCGCAACAGAAGCGACGGGCTTACGCGGCACTGCTGCTGCACAGCAGTGCTGCGTGGCTGCAGAGAAACTATGCAGCACAGCACAAGCCTGCGTGGCACTACACAGGCCTGCACAGCCCCTACGCAGCCCCTGCACAGCCGCGAGCCGGGGGCGACGAGGTCACCCCCACCGGTCACGCGGAGTTCACGTTGAGAAGATGCAAGGAAGCTTCCTAGCAACACCTCCGTTGACCAGGCGTCAGTGCCTTATCAGACGGTGACGACAGTCACGAGTCGTGCACGCAACAGCAAGGGTTTGGCTAGGGGACACAAGGCAAAGTGTCTGAATGCTTCAATAGCCTTTGCAGAGAGAAATGACAAATGACAGGTCCATGGCATAAGTACCTGCCGCGGCGCACGGCGGGTGTCGCACGCGGCAGTGCAAGATCTGTCCTAAAACCGGCCCAAAACCACTGTTTTGGTCGTAACTCTGCGCACACATGTCATAACGCTACGCCGTCTGAACCTAGACGTGCAGAATCACAAGCCGGACGCTACGACTGGTCACATGCATGCATCCGGCATCGAACGGTGGACACACAATGCAAAAACATGCAAATCGGGCCCACGGCCAGTCCACCGATAAAGTCCTGCGTGCTGCAGAAAAACTGTAGGAGGTCCCGGGTCCAGAGCTCTGGAAAGGCCGTCGGTCAGCTCCAAGGTTTTAGTCCGCCACTGGATGACGCACCGGTACCGCCTGGGTCTGCATCAGGGATCTGCACGAGTATGGACACGACCGAGTGGTCACAATAAACTGTACAGGGCGACAGGAACGTCACAAATCACTACACTCCCCCATGACCCGATGGTACGCATGTCCATACGCGTGCAGCACTGAAACGAGTACAACAACGTGTGCAACGACGGAACGAATGGCCACCACAACACCCCACGCTCAACCACTCTCAGGCAAGGGGCGAAGCCCGACAGAACGAGTGGCCTCCAGGAACTTTCCGCGTGCTAGTGCCTTCGTCAAGAAGTCAGCACGCTACATGTCAGTGCCAATCCAAATGACGGAGATCACGTGTCGCTCCACCAAGTCACGCACAAAGTGATGCTCTACTGCAATGTGCTTCGTGCGAGCATGGAATACACCAGAGTTCTCCGCAATAGCAAGAGCACTCTGGTTGTCGCAACGAAGCACAATGGCGGGTACTGACTGACCCAGCTCAAGGAACAGACGTTGTAGCCATACCGCCTCAGCAGTCCCTGCACCCAGAGCAACGTACTCTGCCTCTGATGAGCTACGTGCAATGCAGCCCTGCTTCCCGCTGCGCCAGGACACAGCGGTACCACCAAGGAGGAACACGTAACTGGTGCGACTGCGTCCATCTGGGCTCCAGGCCAAGTTGCTGTCAGTGTAGCCATCAAGGACCACCGAACACTGCCGGCGAAAGCAGAGTCCGAGGTACGGTGTGGAGACCACGTACCGCACCACTTGCACAGCTACATGAAGGGCTCTAGCACGTGGAGCCTGTGAAAACTGGGCGAGGAGGTTGACGGCGAATGCGATGTCTGGACGTGTGGTAGTGGCCAGGTACATCAGAGATCCGATGAGACGGAGGTACAAGGTCACATCCACTGTCTCCCCCAGTTGTGTGGGATCGTCCACCTTCAGGGCATCCTGCCCGTCGGGTGTAAGGGGTGTGGAAGACGTGGGCACTACGCCGAGGAGATCGCTGAAGCGCTCCCCCACAACACGTGCGTATCGGGCCTGGTGCAGTAGCAGAGTACGACGTCTGTGGTCTCGTACGATCTCCATGCCAAGGAACACCGCTGTAGGACCAAGGTCCTTCATCCTGTAGGCAGTCAGGAGGACGACCTCGGCCTCCTTCATGGCCTCCAGTGAAGGAGACGCGATCAGAAGGTCGTCGACATAGACCAGGATGGCGGTGAACCGCTCAGGCGTCCGGCGGATGAAGAGAGAGGGATCTGCCTCGCTCTGTACATATCCCGCACGAGTGAGGGTGCCAGTGATCTCCTGGTTCCAACACCGAGGAGACTACTTGAGGCAGTACAAGGACTTGCGCAAGCGCCAGACCTTGTCGCCATCCTCAAAGCCGGGTGGTTGAGCCACGTAGATCTCCTCATCCAGAGAGCCATAGAGCAACGCATTATTCACATCCATCTGGTGTAGTTCTCAGTCATGCTGAGCCACTATACCGAACAGAGCTGGAGCTGAGGTCATACGGCCGACAGGGGCGAAGGTGTCAGTGTAATTGATGCCCTCAATCTGAGAGTACCCCTTGACGACCAAGTGAGCCTTGTGGCGTTCCAATGAGCCATCTGGCTTCACTTTCTTGCGAAAGACCCACTTGACCTGAATAGCCTTCCTCCCAGGTGGAAGGTCGACTAGCTCGTAAACTCCGTGCTCTCGGATGGCGCGAAGCTCATCCTTGCAGGCAGCACGCCAAGCGTCAGCATCATGTGATGAGAGAGCTTCCCTCAGTGTGCCCAGGTCAGGCGCCAAAGAGGGAGAGCTCTGCGTGGCAAGAGCACACGCCTCAGTGCTAGGTCTGACGACCACAAGATCGGCTGCTGCATCACAAGCGATGTGGAACTCGCGAGTGACGAGGTCGTGCCCTACGGGACACGCTGAGTGTACCTCTGTGTGCTCAGTGCGGACACTCAGGCCTAGGGCCTTTGTGCCGGGGTCACCACTCGCGACGCTGCGAGTGGAGCGCTTGGGTGCAGGGCCAGACGCTCGCTGAGCTCCGGAGTCCAATGGTCGAAGACGCCCGCCAGGCTCACGGGAGTAACCTGGGCTCGAGGGGCGCACCTCAGGCTCAGGAACGGGCACACTCACAGCCGGGGAGAGATGAGGCAAGGGAGCTCGTGATGTCGTGTGAGGAGGGGGGGTGTGTGGGAGACATAGGACTCGGTGTGGCAGTAGGGACAGGTGAGACAGGACCACACACAGAGGCAGGACTGCCGGCGGACACAGGAGTACGCATAGGTATAGGATCATGGGTACCGGAAGGAGGCGAGGGAACCGGGGTAGAAGCCGGTGGTGCTGGAGAGGTCTCTGGACCGACAGCAATGATAGCTCGATCATCAAGAGCCAGAGACCGTGAAGTGGAGGGAGCTCGAACGGACACATCAGCCTGACGAGGGGTGCTCGCAGGCGAAGACTCCCCCATCCGTCGAGAAATCTCACACTTAGGGATGTGTGTGACAGACAGCAACGTAATCGACGTCATATCATGGTAGGTGAGAGACTCAAAGAAGAGCGCGTCGCGGGACTCAACAATGCGACGAAGGGTAGGGTCCCAAAATCGCCAGGCCTTCGATCGCGGGGAGATGCCGACAAAGGCACACAAGGGACCCGCGGTGAGACCTTGGACCCCTGCTGGTCCTCGGTGTACCACACGGAAGCCAAGGACCCCCAGACGCGAGCGAGACGAAGGTCAGCATGATGGCCAAACCAGAGCTCATACGGTGTACCGTGGTCCAGAAGAGGACCGTACGGGAGGCGGTTCCAGACCCAAGTCATGTAGGCAAAGCCCTCAAAGGCGAAGGACTCTGGGAGACCGCACTCAGACTGCATAGCGCGAACCGCATCCTCCATGGTGCGGTTCCAACGCTCAGAAACACCGTTCTGCAGAGGAGTAGCAGGAGCGGAGACCTGGTGAAAAATCTCGTGCTCAGCGAAGAAGCTATCCATATCGCCTAGAAACTCGCCGCCACGATCCGATCAGAAGGTGTGCAGCGTGTGGCGGGACTGATGCTCAGCCATCACTAGCCAGAGGTGAACCGCGAGATCGGCGTCACTCTTCTGGCGCAAGCTGTAGACCCACCGCATCCGGGTGAAGTCATCAGTCAGAGTCAGGACGTATCAACCCCTATCAGACAGACTCGACAGGAAGAGGGCCAAGAAGATCCGAATGGACTAACTCAAGAGGGCGAAGCGCGCGAGAACGTGAGTCAGGGTAGGTGCAGCGGTGCATCTTACCCTGGGCGCAGAAGAGACAGTCGGTCTTGGACGGCTTCTCGAAGGAAGCCGCATCAAGACCGAGAGCAGGCTGTGTCTGAATGCGCTTTGACACAGTGTCGGAGCCAACATGACACAGACGACGAAGAAGCAATCGCTGGTGCTCAGGAGACAGAACACCAGTGATAAAAACATGAGCTGAAGGGGAAGGGGAGCAAGAAGCAGAAGTCCGGGAAACACGGTACATATCATCACAACAGAGGCACGCAGAACAATGCTGCGAGTGTCAATGGCAGTCACAGTCGCGGACTCGGCAGTGTGCTCCACAGAGAGTCCCATCAGTGTGCAAGCACGTACAAAAGCAAACTGAGCTCAAGGTCAGGCACAAACAGTACCTCGGAGAGATAGAAGGGGCCAGATGGACCATCGAAGCGCACGAACCCGACACCCTGGACTGGCAAGGACTGACCAGAGCCGGTGCAAACGGAACGAACAGACGCAACACGGCCGAGAACAACGAAGTCACTACGACGACACGTCATGTGATGAGTGGCACCTGAATCTATGATCCAAGTGCCACCGGCATCACGATTGGAGGACGTCACTGTACAACGAGCAACGGAATATTCGGCCTCAGACGGACGCTGAGCAGCAGGTGGGGAGAATCGAGGAAGGGCACAAAGGTGGGACTCATGAATCCAATCTGTACAGTCAGGCCCATCATCATCACATGCCGACTGTGCCCCCCCACACGAATCATCCCGAGCCACATGGACCGACGGACCGACAGTCTGTGAATCACTCGGCTCTGACAACACACTCGCACCTCCCTGAAAGCAGAGTGCCAGAAGGTGGCGAAGCTCGGCGATGGTGCGGTCGCGTGGGTCCGAATCACTGCTACTCGCCGGTGGAGAAGCAGGAACAGCTGCAGTCGTGGCTGCCACGCATCCCGAGGAAGGCGAGGCTGACGTGCTGGACGCGGAACGGAGGGCGTGTGTAGCATGAAGCCCACGAGTAATCCGCGCCCAGTCGAGCGGCTGCTAACACTCGGTGTAGCGATGGGCGCCGCCACAGTTGTAGCAGTGAACGGAACGTCCACTGCTACCACTGGAGGACGACTGCTGCTGTGACTGCTGCTGACCTGGTCCTCGCTTCCCCTTCTTCTTCTTCCCCTGAGCTGCTGCTGCAACACCCTGTGTCTGAGTGGGTGTGGGCGGGGCCGAAGAGGAGGAGGAAGACGAGGACGTGATGGACGATGAAGAAGGAGACTGTAGGAGGGATGATGGTGGTGATACGACGACTGCTACAGCAAGGGCAGTCTCCTGATGGGCCACGGCTGCCTCGCGGGCTGAAATCACCTGGAGGAAGAGCTGATGCGCCCAAGGGAGAAGCTACAGAGTGGCTGAGAAGGGCTCAAGGATGGTATCGCTGTACCATGTGAAGATGTCAGTATACTCAAGACGAACTCCGAGCATCATCGTACGGAGCGCCCACAGCTGTGTGCCTCCGGAGGTCCCAAGACGCGTGTAGATGCGCATGGCACGTCGCCAGTACTCGGCTGCAGGCTCTCCAGGCCCCTGACGGAGGGAGTAGAAGGCACGAATATGTATTGTTCGGGTGGCGTGCGTCTCTGCAGCCAGCAGGGATAGGGCCAGATCCCAACCTCCGCGTGGATCGGCGCCGGTGCCTGTGCCGGGCTCGCCAAGGAAAGGACGGAAGTCGACGACGGTCTCGCGTGGCATGGAATAGAGGAGGCCGCGCATCGCCCTGGCTGCTGTCAGCACCTGTGCTGGGTCTGTAGGCTGTTACTGGCAGTGGTAGTAGGGCCACACGCCCTCTGAAGTAGCCCAAACCTGAAAGAGGATCTCCCAGCAGTCGAAACCGTCCTTAGTGATATACCGTAGAGGTGGTGTCTCAAAGTCCTTAGGTTGCCGCTCCGTGGGGAGGGCGGCCGCAGGCTGAGGAGGACGAGTGACGGGGAAGACTCCTGGAAGTGGATAGTCACCAGGATAGTCGGGTGACGCTCGCACCGTAGGAATCCCAGTAGATCTGGTCCCCATCTGCAGCTGACGGAGGCGCTCCTGAAGAATTCGAATCTCATGATCCGGGGAGTCGTCCGTCATGCCTGGCATGAATGGCTCATCATCCAAGAGGTCAGAAAGTGGTGGGTCAGGTCGAGCCGACTGTTGTGTAGAGAACGCGACGCCGGCAGCTCCCTCGGAAACCTGCCGTGGGATTGTGGACTGGCCACGCAGAAGCTCAGTCAGCGTACGGGTGAGTGGATCAGGTCGAGCTCCTGTACCAGGTGCCTGAGGCGACTGCTGTGTAGAGACCGCGACGCTGGCAGATCCCCCAGAAACCTGCCGTGGGACTGTGGACTAGCTACGCAGGAGCTCAGTCAGCGTGCGGATGGCATCAGTCTGCTCCCGCTGTAGGCGACGCATCTCAACCTGCTGGCTCCGCAGGTCCTCAATGGCCTGCGAGCGTGGGCTCAGGACACCAGAAGAGGAGGAGGAGGGATCATCTGTCGCCTTCCCCTTTTTGTCCGACGAGTCCATGTTGCCTCTCAGTATGGGTAGACAGGCGAGGTTTGTCAGATTTCGAAAGCGTCAGCGTTTCTCGAGGAGTTGAGACGCTGACAAATTCTGACTGTCCGTCCAAAAATTTGGCCAAGTATGGTGCTGACGTAAGTAGATGGTTGCTGACGTCAGCACGACCTGATGACATCAGCAAGCAGAAATGCTGACGTCAGCTCGACTCCCTTCTTTTTTTTCTCTCGCGGCTCTGCGCGAGCGTGCAGCTGCTCCGCGGCGGCTACGCGGAAGCTGCACGTAGGCTGCGCAGCAGCTTCCGCTCAGCTACTGCTGCAGTTGAGCTGTCAGCTGCAGCAGCAGCTGTGTGGCTGCGTGCACAACAATGGCAGCAGCAGCTGCACAATGCCGCTGCTGCTGCTGCGCGCTGCGGCTGCTGCTCGCTACCGCCACTACGCGCTACTGCTGCTGCTGCTGTGCTGCTGTTGCTGCAGCTGCTGCTGCTCTGCAGCTGCGGCCGCGACTGCCGCTACTACTGCTGTGCTGCTGTTGCTGCCACTGCTGCTGCTCTGCTGCTGCCGCCGCTACCACCGCTCGCTGCTGTTGCCGCGGCCGCCGCTGCGGCTGCGGGCGGCGGCTGCACTCGCTGCAGCCGCCACGCACTGTTGTGACTGCTGCTACGGCGCTGCTACTACCATTGCTGGTGCTGCTGCTCTGCCGCTATGCTGCTGCTAGCACAGGGACAACGCCGCTGCTGCGGTCTCACATGATTGGTGTGGGCTGCGCTGATGGCGACCAGCTGTCTTCGACGGGCTCCAGTGGATCTGCTGCAGCGGTGACTCTCACTGCTGCTGCTCTGCTGCATCTCTGCTGCGCAGCTCAGTGAGAACTGTCTCACTGCTCTGATACCATGAGAAGATGCAAGGAAGCTTCCTAGCAACACCTCCGTTGACCAGGCGTCAGTGCGTGATCAGACGGTTACGACAGTCACGAGTCGTGCACGCAACGACAAGGGTTTGGCTAGGGGACACAAGGCAAAGTGTCTGAATGCTTCAATAGCATTTGCACAGAGAAATGACAAATGACATGTCCATGGCATAAGTACCTGCCACGGTGCACAGCGGGTGTCACACACGGCAGTGCAAGATGTGTCCTAAAACCGGCCCAAAACCACTGTTTTGGCCGTAACTCTGCGCACACATGTCAGAACGTTACGCCTTCTGAACCTAGACGTGCAGAATCACAAGCCAGATGCTTCGACTGGTCACATGCATGCATCCGGCATCGAACGGTGGACACACAATGCAAAAACATGCAAATCGGGCCCACGACCAGTCCACCGATAAAATCCTGCGTGCTGCAGAAAAACTGCAGGAGGTCCCGGGTAGCGTCCAGAGCTCTGGAAAGGCCGTCGGTCAGCTCCAAGCTGGTAGTCCACCACCGGATGACGCACCGGTACCGCCTGGGTCCGCATCAGGGATCTCCACGAGTATGGACACGGCCGAGTGGTCACAGTAAACTGTACAGGTCGACAGGAATGTCACAAATCACGACACACGTGACCTCCAAAAAAACGCTGGCGTAAAATGCGCTAGCAAAAAAAAGCTAGCGTGTTTCTTTAGCGTAAAACCCGCTAGCTTTTTTGCTAGCGTAAAAGACGCTGATATCATCATCGGCTGTGCTGACGTCAGCAATTTCGACGTCAAAACGTCATGTCTTCTGAAGGTTTCAACTCCTCGAGAAACGCTATCAGTTTCTTGTACGGAGAATTTTAAACGTTCGGCCCCGTAATGAGCATTGCGATGGCATCGGTCCGTGACAAGGGCAAAGGGCTAGTTGACCTCTCTTCTTCCTCCTCTTCGGGCGTCCGCGGTCGCAGTCAACGAGCTTCGTCGGTCGTAGGACGAGATGCACTGGTAGAAGCAGCGGTAGTCCAACGCGTTGCAGGAGATCACGGAGTTACTGCGGGGTCGCTCGGGAGCCTCACAGTAGCCACCTGGAGGATATACTGGAGCTGTACCATCTTCTCAGAAGTCTATACCCTACACAGTGCCGCGGCCTCCGTGTCACTCATCACAGGTTGACACCCGGGATGAGGAGGAGATTGATGATGACTCACGCGAGCACGAGCTTCGTGTGCTTGAGTAGCGCATCCGTGACTTACGCCTGGGGTCGTAGCCTCTCACTCCGCCACCTTCTCGTCGTCAGGATCAGCCACGTCGTTCAGCACTGTTCACTTTTGGTGGCATTTCCCTCACTAGTGGGCTCCCCATACCCCGTCCACTGTCTCTTGAGGTTTCCCTCCCCACGGAGTGGCGACCGAAGGACTTTGAGACACGTCCACCCCGTTACGATAGCGACGAGGGCTTCGGTTGCTGGGAGACCTTATTTTAGGTGTGTGCCGATTCTGAGGGTGTGTGGCGCTACTACCATAGCCAGTACTAGGCCCGGGACGCTCACCAGGTCCAGACAGCAGCGAGAGCAATGCGCGGTCTCCTCTACGCCATGCCATGGGAGACTCTGGTCAACTTCCGACCCTTCCTCGGTGAGACCGGGATCGAGACTGGAGCAGATCCACGTCAGGGCTGGGAGCTGGCCTTGACACTTTGCGGAGACCCACGCCACGAGGGCGGCCCGATTACGTGAGTTTCGCTCCCTCCGTCAGGGTCCCACAGAGCTTGGAGTTGACTACTGCAGGCGTACGATGCACCTTTACACCCGCCTTGGGACCGGTGGCGAACCGCAGTTGTGGGCACTCGACACCATCATGATGGGGGCGCATTTGGACCACGTGAAGCTCTTTACGGTCTTCAACCGTGTGGCTCTCTCTGAGTTGTGGGGGTCACTACAGCTGCTTCCTTGGGCCCATCGCTACTTCATCCAGGCCACATCGGCTCATGAGGCTGCCATCACCCATTAGCAGAGTCCACTTGTTGCAACAGTGACTACGACCCCTCCTACGCCTCTATCCCAGCTCACCAGTCCCACATCCACCGCTTCCTCCTCCTCCTCCTCCTCTACCCCGAGTGGCCACACTCAGGGCATTGTAGTGGCTACACAGGAGAAGAAGGGGAAGAAGCGACACGGGAAGGGACAGCAGTAGCAGCTACAGCAGCTGGCGAGTAGTGGCAGTGGACGTTCTGTCCACTGCTACAATTGTGGAGGCGCTCACTGCTACACGGAGTGTGAGCAGCCCCTTGACCGGACTCGGATCATGCGCGGCCTTCAAGCGGCGTACACGCAACGGATTTGCTTGAGTGACACACGGTTTGGACGCGCCGCGACCACGACTACAACAGACGCATCCGTTTCACTAGGCGGCAGCGGTGATGTGGACCCTCGGGATCGCACGATCGCGGAGCTTCGTCAACTGTTGGCGCTTCGTACTCAGGGGGATGCAAGTGTGTTGTCACATCTGAGTGGTCCCGAGATAGCTTGTCTTACTACGTCTATTGCCTGTGATGATGCTTGTGGTGGAGCTATGTTGGCTTGCGATGAGGATGGACGTGACAGTACCGATTGGCTTGACGAGTCACAAATCCCCGCTGTTCTTCGTTGTCCTGAGTCCTCTGCTGAGTGTCTAGTAGAGGCAGACTGTTCTTTGGCATGTTGCTCAGTTTCGAAGACTGGTTGTGAGCCGGGTAGCACCCAGATTGTTAATCTGGTGCCACCCATCACATGACCTATCGTCGTAGTGACTTCGTTGTGCTCAGTCCCGTTGCGTCCGTTTGGTCTGTTCGCACAGGGTCTAGTCAGTCGTTGCCTGTGCAGGGAGTTGGAGTTGTGCGGTTTGATGGTCCGTCTGGCCCCTTGTACATTTTGTATGTGCTCTTTGTCCCTGCTCTTGAGCTCAGCCTGCTCTCTGTTCGTACATGCACCAAGATGGGTCTCACTGTTGAGCACTCTGCAGGCTCTGCCACAGTGAATGCTCTTGACACACGCGCAACCGCACTTTGTGCCTCTGTTGTTGATGACCTGTATCGTGTATCTCGTTGCATACCCTCTGTTTCTTCTCCTCCTCTCTCTTTTGTCACTTGTGTTCTCTCCCCTGATTACCAGCGCTTGTTATATCGTCGCCTCTGCCATGTGAGCTCGGACACTGTGTCCAAGCTCATTGGAACTCAGCCAGCCCTCGGTCTTGACGCAGCTTCCTTTGAGAAGCCATCCAAGACTGACTGTCTTTCTTGCGCCCAGGGTAAGATGCATCGCTGCTCTTACCCTGACTCCTCCTCCCAGGCACTACGCCCACTAGAGTTGGTCCACTCGGACCTTCTCGGTCCTCTCCTAGTCGAGTCCCTCTCTGATCGGGGTTGATATGTTCTCAACCTGACCGATAACTTCACCCGGATGCGGTGGGTCTACAGCCTCCATCACAAGAGCGATGCCGCACTGGCAGTCCACCTGTGGCTTGTGATGGCTGAGCGTCAGTCTCGTCACACCCTACACACGTTCTGCTCGGATCGTGGTGGTGAGTTCTTAGGCGAGATGGATGCCTACTTTGCCGAGCACGGTATCTTTCACGAGCTTTCCGCCCCTGCTACACCATAGCAACCCGGTGTGTCTGAGCATTAGAACCGCATTATGGAGGATGCTGTTTGCACTATGCGGTCTGAGTGCGGTCTTTCGGAGTCCTTTGCCTTTGAAGGCTTCTCCTACATGACGTGGGTCTGGAACCGCTTGCCGCATGGTCCACTTCCGGACCATGTCACATCGTACGAGTTGTGGTTCGGACATCATGCTGATCTCTGTCTCGCCCGCGTTCGGGGATCTATCGCCTGTGTCTGGTACACCGAGGACCAGTAGGGGTCCAAGGTCTCACTTCGGGGACGCATGTGTATCTTCCTCGGTATCTCCCCACGGTCAAAGGCCTGGCGCTTTTGGGACCCTGCTCACCATCGTATTGTAGAGTCTCGAGATGCTCTCTTCTTTTAGGCTCTCACCTACTGTGACTTGTCCAACATTCTGTCGCTGGCCGCCGACCACGTTCCTACTTGTGTGGCTTCCCGATGGATGGGGGAGTCTAGTCTTGTGGATGGGTCCGTCCGGTCCTCCTCACCTAAGGTCCGGTCTCCAACTGTTGACGATCCGGCCATCGTGGCTGTGGGTCTAGTAGCCTCATCAGTTCCCTCTCACACACCTGATCCCGTGCCGGTGTTAGACCCCTCTGGCACTCCTGATCCCGTGCCCGTGTCGGTCCCCTCTGACACACCTGATCCCGTGCCGACCCCTCTGGTACACCTGATCCCATGCCGGTGTCAGACCCCTCTGGCACACCCGATCCCGTGCCAGTGTCGGTCTCCTCTGCCACACCTGATCCCGTACGAGCATCAGTCCCCCCTGGAATACCTGATCCCTTGCTAGTGTCATTTTCCTCTGTCACACCCACTCCTGTACATGCACCCATCTCCCCTACGGCTCTGGCTCAGCTGTCTTCCTCGCAGCCTGAGGTGAGCGCCTCAGCATCGTGCTACTCCCGCGCACCCGGTGGTCGTCTTTGACCATTGGCCTCTAAGGCTCAACGGACTACTGAATCAGCACCCAGGCGCCCGACTAGTGTTCAGAGTGGCCAGCCTGGCACAAAGGCCCTTGGCTCGAGTGTCCAGGCAGACTACACTGAGGTGCATCCAGCATGTCCTATCGGCCACGAGTTGGTCTCCCAAGAGTTCTTGGTTACTTGCGATGTTGTAGTCGACGTTGTCGTGGTCAGACCGAGTCCGGGGGCGTTTGTCTTAGCCACCTCTAGCACTCCCTCGACAACGCCTGACCCAGGCACGTTGAAGGAGGCACTCTCATCTCGCGATGCAGACTTGTGGCGTGCTACTTGTG
Source organism: Penium margaritaceum (assembly GCA_023375785.1). Lineage (NCBI taxonomy): Eukaryota > Viridiplantae > Streptophyta > Zygnematophyceae > Desmidiales > Peniaceae > Penium > Penium margaritaceum. The sequence goes on along the minus strand of SZWC01017711.1, from coordinate 40,164 downwards.
AGGATGAGCTGAGAGCCATCCGTGATCATGGTGTCTATGAGCTTGTCGACCTCCCGCTTGGGCAGGAGGCTGTACAAGCCAAGTGAGTCTTTCGTAAGAAGGTGAAGCCTGATGGCAGACTGGATCGCTACAAGGCTCGCTTGACGGCCAAGGGGTTCTCGCAAGTTGAGGGAGTGGATTTCTTTGACACCTTTGCACTCGTTGGTCGCATGACCACCGGTTGCGCTCTGTTCAGGGTTGTTGCTTACCACGACTAGGAGCTGCACCACATGGATGTGAACAACGCGTTCCTCCATGGCACCTTAGAGGAAGAGATCTACTGGATTTGAGGTCGGTGACAAGGTCTGGCGCTTGCGCAAGGCCTTGTACAGCCTAAAACAATCATCCAGGTGTTGGAACTTGGAGATCACCGTCACACTGACACGTGCCGGTTACGTGAAGAGTGACGCTGACCCGTCCCTCTTTCTCGGACAGACAGCTGAGAGATTTACCGCCGTCCTGGTCCACGTGGACGACCTCCTGATTGCGTCTCCTTCTATGGAGGGCATGAAGGAGGCCAAGGCAGTTCTCCAGGTTGTTTACAAGATGAAGGACCTTGGTCCAGTAGTTGTGTTTCTTGGGATGGAGATCGTGCGTGATCGTCAGTGACGAACACTCTTGTTGCATCAGGCATGTTACGCCCGTGTTGTGGGGGTGCGGTTTGCTGACCTCCTGGGTGCAGTTCATACAACCTCCATCTCCATCACACCTGACAGGCATGATGCTCTGAAGGTAGTGTTGACATGGTGTGCCCCTTGCCATGAGTGCCGTTGAGTGTACTTCCTGGTTCGACCACTGAGGAGTGGTCGAACACCTGATCTGGCTTTAGATTTGGATTCCTTGGATTTTTCCATGCAGGATCGAGCTTTGAATCGCTCGATTTGAGTGAGTATTCAGAAAGTTAGCCTAGCCCAAAAATCGGGTGTTTGGGGGGTGGAATCTGGTACCCGCCATGGGTGGCGGGATAATCCACCACCAGTGATCCGAGTTCGTCTCCAACGACCTCCAAATGCACCCGGGGCATGAATGAGGTGACCATAAGGACCTCCTTGACCAGGATNCTTTAGATTTGGATTCCTTGGATTTTTCCATGCAGGATCGAGCTTTGAATCGCTCGATTTGAGTGAGTATTCAGAAAGTTAGCCTAGCCCGAAAATCGGGTGTTTGGGGGGTGGAATCTGGTACCCGCCATGGGTGGCGGGATAATCCACCACCAGTGATCCGAGTTCGTCTCCAACAACCTCCAAATGCACCCGGGGCATGAATGAGGTGACCATAAGGACCTCCTTGACCAGGATGAACTTCTCCTTGACTTCTGGGCGAGGAAAGGCGCTTCGACTGGTCATCGTCGAAGCGCCTCCCGTTGCCTAGCGTGCAAGGCAAGATGGGCGGCTCCACCAAGGGTTACTTCGACGGCCGTAGCAGGGGCTCTACTGCTCCGTTTTGGGCGTGCTTGGATGCGTTGGAAAGCTTAGATCACAGGCTATAAGGATCTGATGNCTGATGTAATCTCACTATGCTAACTAACAAAATCGTGTTTCGATTCAGTTCTACTGAATGCGACGTGTTCTGCCCACTCATATCCGTGATCCTTGTGCTCCACACTCTTCACCATTGGTGTCCCTTGGCTGCCCCAAACCTTGGTAGCGTGAACCAGTGAGAGCTAGGCATCCTTGAGGGTGCCTCCACACCCACTCGAGCCAACAGGTAGATGATCCCGCAGACCTGAGGGAGACAGTGGACGTGACCCTGTACTTGAGCCTGATTGGCTCTTTCTTGTACTTGGCCACTACCACACAACCCGACATTACCTTTGCTGTCAACCTCCTTGCACAGATTTCACAATTTCCTTGGACGAGAGCCCTTCACGCGGTTGTGTGAGTGGTGCGGTACGTGGTGTCCACACCGTACCTCTAACTCTGCTTTCGATGGCAGTGTTCGGTGGTAGTCGACGGCTACACAGACAGTGACTGGGTATGGAGTCCTGATGGGCACAGTCGGACAGGCTACGTGTTCCTACTTGGTGGCACCGCCGTGTCGTGGCGCAGTGGCAAGTAGGATTGTATCGCATGTAGCTCATCAGAGGCTGAGTATGTTGCTCTGGGGGATGGGACTGCTGAGGCACTGGGGTTGCAACGTCTATTTCGTGAGTTGTGTCAGTCTGTGCCTTGCATCGTTCTGCGCTGTGACAACGAGAGTGCTCTTGCCATTGCAGAGAACTCTGGTGTGTTTCATGCACGCACGAAGCACATTGCTGTTGAGCATCACTTTGTGCATGATCTTGTGAAGCGACAGGTGATCTCCGTCATCTGGGTCAGCATGGACATGTAGCGGGCTGACTTCTTGACCAAGGTACTTGCGTGCGGAAAGTTCATGGTGGCCATTCGTTATGTCGGGCTATGCCCCTTGCCTGAGAGTGGCTGAGAGTGGGGTGTGTGAGCATGGGTTATTGAGTATCTTGTTGCACACCTGTGTCAGTTCTGCACGTGTGTGGACATGCGTACCATCGGGTCATGGGGGGGTGTTCTGATGTGAGTTGTTTCTGTCTATTTGTACAGCTTGCTATGACCACTCGGCCGTATCCATGCTTGTCCAAATCCCTGATGCGGGCCAAGCTGGCGCCGGAGTACCAACGGTTGGTGGCTCCATCCACCAGCAGCTGCCACACGGCTGCCACGACGTCCCGGTTGCTTGTTGGGGTGCTCTGTAGTTTTTCTGCAGACACAAGAGTTTTCTCGGTGGACTGGATTTCGAGCCCGATTTGCATGTTTTGCATTGTCTGTCCACCGATCGATGCCGGACTTGTGCGTGTGACTAGTCGTAGCATCCGGCTCGAGATTCTGCATCTCTAGGTTCAAACGGTGTTGCGTTTGGATGCCTGTGCACATAGTTGCGGCGAAAATAGTAGTTCTGAGCCGGTTTTAGGACAAACTGACACTGCCGCGTGCGTCACCCACCATGTGCTGCGCCAGGTATTTATGCTGTGTGATTGTCAGTTTTCATTTCTCTCTGCATTACTAAGCTATTGGAGCTTATGGGACTTTGTACGTCTCCCTAGCCTGATCCTTGCTGTTTCTTGCACCTGCTTGCTTGCTAGTGCGCCAGTTGACTGGACAGTGTCGCCAAGCGAGCAGCAGCAAGGTTAGGAAGCTTCATAGAAACTTCTTATGCATGTCCTGAACAAACGGCCAAATTACCGGCAATGCTAATTGATACCGAAGTTGGTGTTTGCACAGCAAGCTCACCAAAATTTCGCGTGGATTCAGCTCCAATTCACAGGCACCGACAAACAGTACCTAGAAACACCCCAACCGTGAGGAATATCAAACCTACAGATCGTGCAAAAACTGAGCCGGTCTCATTGGCCTACCGTGCATGTGATGCATTCTTGATTCTTCAATATGTTTCTGATTATTCTGCTCTGGAACATTTTGGACATGTTTTACCGTTGGTGACATGTGTCGAAATCCGAGGAAAAAAAGTAGTCGTCTATCCATCGGTTCCGCTCCATGGTGATTTTGACGGATTTCAACATGATCATTTCCCCCTCACACGGGCATTTAATAGGACGGCGCTCCCAAAACAGGCCCATCCGATCAACCAGGAAGCGCTAAGGCATCATCCAGCTACGATTTCTGACGGAAGGCAGCCCGCGTCAAGACGGGGGTCGAAAGAGGCACCTCTGATAGTTTTATCCATGAAACAATCCCTCTAAAAAATCCACTTGATCGCAGCTTCAACGTCACATGTGTGGAATGCCGCAATAGTGGTGTCGTCATTGTCGTCCAACAGTTCCAAACCCCTCTTTTTCTCACGCCAAGCAGAACGTGGGTGGTTCACAACAATTAGGTGCATAGCAATAGATGATTTGAGTAATTGGGATGAATTGATGCTTTTATGAACTACTAGGTATACATGGATGACACGTGTCGAACAAGTCAAGCCTATACATACAATGACCAGAATCACAATGGGGCAACTGTTGGATTATTTAAGCATAAGCCAAGCGACCTGTGTGATGTTGCAACATGAGTACTCGCTTCGAGAAACTCCGCGGAGAAGTCGGGGGGTTTTATAATATCAAAGCGTGGTTTTATAAAGGGCAAAATAGCCAACATATTAACGCAATTGAAGGGTTGACCCTCCCATATCCACGAGTGGAGTTCTATGTCTGCCATATCCAGCATTAAAAAGGAACAACGATGTATCTGACCTGGCTTTCCATGCTCGATCAGCGATATGCGTTGCTGTTCGAGCATGGGGACGAGAGCCATGTGATCATCGCTCGATCGCAACCCTCGCTCCCTCACAAGATCGCAATCGAGCAACAACCCTTTTTTTCTTGTTTTTTTACATACAAACCCCTTATTACAATCAAGGTTCTTGTATGATTTACGCAGGCTCCGCCCGTGAAAAACATCAAACCATACATCGCAATAAGGGGGTTTGCACGTGGGGAAAAAAGAGTCATCGCTCAATTGCGATCGAGCCAAAACGTCCATATCAAAATTAGGGTCATTTTCCATGGCACACAAACCACCCCTGGTTTGCACAAACAAACACTTTCAAACCCAACCCCAAATTACCGTATTGGATGGCATATTCGCCGTGTTTTTTAAACCATTTTGCATGATTCTAATATTAGCCGGGTTTTGGGCTATTTTTTGTTTTGGACGTGGTCGCCTATCCCAGTCCACCACATAAAACCGGATATTCATGTTCGCCCATCGCTCAAGTCTTTGTTTGCGCAGAGCCCTCGATGATCTGTTGTACTTCGATGTTTGAGCTTTTGAAATCGCGGAGTGCGCGCGTCCGTCCGATGACGTCCGACAGCGGACCTCCCGGCGCTTCGACTGACGGGGCTCTTCGAGCGCGCTGCCCCATGTCATAGGATGAAGTTGAACATCGGTAGTGTGTTTTTGTTTTTCCTCGATGCTGCCCGTGTTGCTTTGCGCTTTTCCCAATCAAAGTTGTGCTCCATTTCCAAAATGTATGCAAAGTTGTCCACGGCAGAAATATTTATGTGGCTTTGACTGGGCGAACAATAAATGTAGGATTGCCTAATATTACACATGATTCGCCCATCCATGTAACAATATCAAGTGGAACGCATGGGCGAACTCAAATAATTATTTTTAGTGAATATGCCATCCAGTACGGTACATTCAGGGTTGAGGGTGTTATTTTTTGCACAAGCATCTGCTGGGCCCCGCAGTAGCGGGGCCCAGTAGATTCCATCTCAACGCATGAGGTGTCTCGGATCCCCCACGCAAACCCCATGCAAGCCCCTCCCTCAAACCGTCATAACTCCTTGAAAGAGGGGTTTGTGATGGTTCGAGGAGCCTGATGATGTCAGCACTCTGAAGCTGCATTTCATGTAGCAAGGACATATCGTTTCTTTTCATTGACCTGTGGATGTACCAGCTTAAAGTTAAAAACCCTTGGATATGCCACTGTTAAAGAGCGGTTTTTGGATATCATCACATCTAGTTCAAAATCTGTGGACATATGGTCACACCCCTATTTTATAAAAGTCTAACATCGACGATAAGTCGACCAAATAGTATCAAAACATTGTTACACTTCACGATATTTCAATTGGCCATTCTAATATGGTCGGAGGTATCAGAACTTTTGGGAACGGAATACCAGAGGTCAGGGCACAAGCCAAAATGCCCTCGATTGATCAACGTAAAATTCCTGAGGTCAATATGCTGTGGGCCACAAATGTAAGGACAGAAATGTCCAATTGGGAAATTTAAGGACTCATGTACGTCTGGGACGTAACACTTCCCTCCTTTTAGCCGTGGCATCTCCGTGCATTAGCAGACGTAAGCCATCCGTGCATTAGGAGACGAAAGCCACTGACTACAAAAGAAGCCATTGATCACGTGACGAAGGTCGTCGTACGGCTCCTAGCTACTGTGCATGGCGTCGCAGCCATGTCATTTGGCCAAATATTGGGAGGTTTTTTAACGGCTTCGATGTGCGAGAATCTCTTCAATCACGTCCTCCGTACCCTCATCCACGTGAATAGGGGTGGAGGTGTGACGTCTCTGCAGGGGGAAGTTTGTGTTGGGGTCCTGGTATTGCTTGAGCTTGCTGATGTGGAAGACGAGGTGGACCGCCATGCTGTTAGACATCCAGAAGTGAGTGACGACATCGTTTTGCTTTCGTTTAGTCTCAAACAGTACCAATCACCCAGGTTTGAGTTTGTGTCCAAGGCCTATCCTTGGAGTTTGATGTTCACTGAGTTGATAGGACGCGGTGGCCAGTTATAAACATGTCATCGCTTCGATGTCGGTCCGCTACTCATTTTGTGGCTGTTTTTGTCTTCACGAGGGCCTGTCTTCTTTCCTCCCAAGCGTTGGAGAAATCTTGTCGGTGGATGTCAGTCACGAGAATATTGCTATAGCTTTGAAGTCCTGTCCATGTGGCGGGAAGTTTACTGTAGACCACCTCGAACGCAATTTTTCCGATGTGGAAGAGGTTTTGGAGTTGTATGCGAGTTCCACAGTTGTCAGTTTTGCCGTCCAATCCGTGCCATATGGTTCGTATGAAGTGCGAAGAAGACGTTTAGGCGTCTGATTGGTCCACTCAATCTGCCTGTCGGTTTGCGAATGAAACGCTGAAGATAGCTTTATCCAATTTCTTGAACACATGAATATCTTGCACCAAGAACGACTAGTGACGCAGCCATCTCTGTCACCAATGATGGTACGCAGCACGCCGTGTAGCTGCACGATCCAATTTAGAAGTAGCTGTGTTGTTCCATCTGCGATGGCGAGGGGTCATTGTCAGGATGAAGGGCGGCATTTTTTAGAATCTGTCCACCATCACGAGGATGGCGTCATACCCGTAGGAAGTGGCGGGAAATCTCGTCACGAAGTCTATGCTGGTATCAATCCATGGCTCAATCTGAATGGAGAGGGGTTGGAGTAGTCCCGGTGGCCTCATGTGAAGGTATTTATTTCGGAGATGGGTGTCGCACGATTTACAAAAACCCGTAATGTCAGTCAGCATCTTGTCCCACTAGTAATACTTTGCCAAATTCTTGAGCGTCTTGTCCTCGCCGAACTGACTACTTGGACCGGTGTTGTGGTATTCCTCCAATAGCATCCACCGCAATCCTTTGTTTGGTAGCACAACGACCTAGCAAGTGAATCGTCATCGCCAGAAGGGGTCGTCAAACCAGGACTTGGTCTTGTCGTGTCCGCCAAACTCCTTGTAGCCCTTCACAAACAACCTCGTGATATATGGGTCTCGTTCGACAAGTAGTGTGTTGACCTTGTCCACCATGTCTTGTCACCCACTTAGAGCACCGCTGGATTTGGTTTCCCAGGGCGGTATTCGATGTCATACTCGAAGTTGGACTCAAGGAACTCCATCCATCAAGTTTGTTGACGACTCATATTTGGCCGAGTCTTAAGGTTTTTTGTGCGTAGTGGTTGGTACGAATGATAAATCGTCGAAAATCCAAGTAACACCATTGCGTTCTGAATGTGTGCACGAAAGCGAGCATCTCCTTCTCGTGCACCACGTGGTTGATTTCTCGTCTATGAAGTTTTTGCGACATGTATGCAACCGGCTGTTCTCCACCGCCGTTGTGTTGGAGGAGAACGGCTTTGATTGCTCGATCGGATGCATTGGTGACCATGATGCAGTCCACCGTTGGATATGCCAATTTCATGGTTGGAGACGAGGTCAGAGCATCTATCAAATAGTTAAATGCTTCTTGTAGTTTTCTCTACAATTACACTCGGTGCTTCTACAAGTGAAATCGGAGAGAGACACTGACACCCGGGCGTAGTCATTTTACGAATCGACGGTAGCAATCATAGAATCCCAAGAACACTTGGACCTCCCAAACGTTGGTGGACGTAGGCCAATCATGAATTACCTCCACCTTTTTCGGGTCCATGGTGGTCTGTTTGCCGCCGATGTTGTGGTCTCAAAACTAGATCAATCTGTGACCAAAGTCGTATTTCAATACTTTCCACAAAATTATCTTTTTGTAAATTCTCAAGAATGTTTCGAAGATGTCCATTGTGCTCCTCCGGGATGCGGCTGTACGTTGGATGTCATGGAGATTAAGTACGATAAAGTCATCGAGGTGCAGGTAAAAAATGGTATGCATCACCGCCATGAATGTTGTGGGGGTGGTCTTGAGTCCAAACGGCATAACCATGAACTTAAAGTGCCCTCGTCTGGTGTAGAATACTATCTTCTTTATGTCCTTGTGAGATACGTGGATCCGATAATAGTCGCTGCGGAGGTCATTTTAGTGAATATTCTTGTCCTATGGAGTTGGGCGAAAATTTCATCCACCCACGGGGGAGGGCAAGCGGTTCTTGATGGTGATGTCGTTCAATGTGTGGTTGTCCACACACAACCGCACCTCTTTGGTCTTCTTTTTCACAAAAAAATACATGTGTCGCATACGATGATGTGAGGGTCTGATAAACCCCTGACCGAGCATCTCGTCTAGCTACTTCTTGAGCTTTGTCACCTTGTGATCGTTTATTTAATAATTCCCCTTCACCATAAGTCTGTTGTCTGACTATAGGCCTTTTTGGCGATTGACATTATGTTGTGGAGTTGGCTTTCGAGGTAGTTCATCACGAAGCATCCCTTTCCTTGACAAGCAGTGCAAACTCCTCCAAAACGGCTTCAAACTTGTAAGGTGTCAGGGACGATGTGGTCACCTCTGCTGCTACAATTTCTTTTGGGTTCCTTGTCTTGACGTGGACTAGCCAAGCTTGAGTTCTGCATCAAAAGTATCTATTGGCCATGTCCAATGATATTGGCTTGTGTTTTGCAGCCTCTTTAATTTCCTCTGTTGCTTCCCATATTTGTTGTTACGTCGTGGGTCGCTTGACTGAAGACAAGTGTCATTATCTACTGTTTAAGCTGACATAGACGGATCTCCTACTCCATTCTACCTGCATATGGGGTCGATACAAAAATTGTCATCTGATCTAGTGGTCGCGCATTTGACAAGTTGTCTAGATTGTTACATCCTGCAAATCTTTGATTAACATTCAAAGAGGTTTGTGACGTTCATGGATCAGCCTTCGTTCTTTGCCAGTTTTTCCTTCAAACATCCATGGTTTAGTCAATAAACCTAGCTTCCAAATCCATGTCGTTGCTTACAAAAGTGTAAGAAGCTCCTCAATCCAGTAGTGTGGGTGCCATTCTGTGACATTTACAACCTCTCGATTGTGCTTGTAGTCTTTCTTCAACAAGGGATTAGGACAACGGATGAGTGAATGATGCTGTAGGAAGGGCATGTGTGATGTGACTCTTAAAGGTTATGTCTTTGAGCTTGGCAACCAGACACCGTACAGAGTGTGACACTCCAAAGATCCCTCCTCTGATTGCATTTGGTAGAGGTTGGGGTCATGTGTGAGCCAAAACAGTAACGTGAGTGAGCATGATGGTTTGATATTAGCAACAATTGGTAGAAGTGTGGAGATGTATGAAGACATGGATTGGAGAGAGGGGAGGAAGAAGGCAACAGATGATAGAATACTAGGTAGAAGGTTGATTGATGGTGATGAGATGCATGAGGACATGTCGAGTGTGGATTTTGGTTTTGTAAGAGGAACTGGACCACACACTATAAGAGGTTTCTTACTCAGAGCATGCACCAAGACCAGCACAGACAGTGAACGCAACACCGATGCCGAGTTAGCTGGTGAACTGATTGGTGGTAGAGGGTCACTCAGAACAACACGAGACAAGGGAGATGCTAGGGAGGGAGACTTTAGTGTAAACACTGCGGATGCACGACGTTCAGTATTGGAAACGGGTGAGAACGGAGGGGACAAGAGGTCATACAGTTGGGCTTTGCTTGCATGGGTGAGAACTCGTGTACAATAGAAAACATTAACAATGGACGAGATAGTAGTGTGAGAAAGGAACACGGAAACCTAGTCTGTGGACATTATACAAAACAACACCAAGTATGACCGGATGCGTGGAATAAGTGACAAAAAAAGTAGAGGGGGTAACGGATATGGTGAATGTGATGCATAACGAGGCCCGCGGACATACAGGAGACGAACATCATTTGTAAGGACAGACACAGCAAGGGTCATGGGTAGACGCATGGAGAAGGGAGACATGACTGGGGATGGGAAAACAACCCCAAAAATGGGGACGGAGCAATATACGACATGGAGGTGATGTGGCAAAGACATGGAGATCAAGATAACAGTGTGCAATACAACACATGGCAACATGAATAAACACGACACAAAAGCATCTTGTCATAAGGTAACACATCAAACCATGTCACAAAAAGAAATGGTACAGCACGACGTGGTACTCTCTCTCTCTCTCTCTCTCTCTCTCTCTCTCTCTCTCTCTCTCTCTCTCTCTCTCTCTCTCTCTTTCTCTCTCTCTCTCTCTCCCTCTCTCTCTCTCTCTCACTTACTGCCTCTCTCACTCTCAGTCTCTCTCTCTCTCTCTCTCTCATTCTCTCTCTCTCTCTCTCTCTCTCT
>SZWC01017711.1:7576-22968 GCA_023375785.1 Penium margaritaceum | reverse complement strand
CACACACACACACACACACACACACACACACACAATTTTAAGAAAATATGAGATGTGAATTTACCTCATTAAGTACCTTCCTAAAATATAGAGCATCATCCATATAAGACAAAATTCAAGGTGTGATTAGATACATGAGACAAATGTACGCACTCAATGCGCTCTTAGTGTAATTTTGTATGGTGACTAAGCGCACTTGCCACATACACTAACCCCACGCACTGGGGACCCTTCTAAGGATAGAATTTACTTGCCACATAAGACAAAGGCATGTTCTTCACTTGGACACATGAGACATATAAGCGCATTAAGTGCGCTCTTAGTGTACTTTTATATGGTGAGTGAGCGCACTTGCCACGTACACTATCCCCACGCACTGGGGACCCTTCTAAGGAGAGGATTTGCTTGCCACATAAGACAAAAAGATATTGTGCACTTGGACACATGAGACAAATCAGCACACTGAGTGCGCTCTTAGTGTAAATTTATATGACGAGTGAGCGCACTTGCCACATACACTAGTTCCACGCACTGGGGACCCTTCTAAGGAGAGAATTTGCTTACCACATAAGACAAAAAGATACTGTACACTTGGACACATGAGACAAATCAGCACACTGAGTGTGCTCTCAGTGTACTTTTATATGTATGTAGGACAAAAGTACACTCTTCTCATACACTAGGAAAAGAGTGTAAGGATTGGTGTAAGCTACTCCCTTGTAAGAGAGCACACTCAAGATACACACTAAAATACTAGTATATGAAATAGCCTCGATTAACCATACCTCTCTACCTCGTGCATGTGGTGGCAATTTCTCCGAATGCATCCGTGGCCACGTTCAAACCCCAAACATCAAAATATTTGAGGTGGCACTTACTGCTACCCATGCCATTCTTGTACTTCCCCCTCTTCCCTGCCAAATGAATCCTTCACCGTGTAAAATGAGAAGCTGTACAAAGGTCAGGGATCTGCAGTGGACACCACTACCAATTATGTGAATTGGGTCAAGATGACCATGGGGGAGAAGCGTGAGGAGATGAGGACGGAAACAGTTGTTGAGAGGATGGTAGCAGAAGCAGACAAAGAGCAGAGCCAGGTTGCAGGCTCAGATGGGACCTCTTGAATCCCACTTCCTATCCGAGACCTGCTCACTACTCCTGTGTTTTCTGCAAGCTTCCACTCCATGGAGCAGACTTTGACTTGTGACACACATCCCCTTTTTTTACTTTTTGCAGTGCCAGAAGACCATTGTCAAATTCATGACCAAATCTGCCCTCCCAGTCTCTTTCTACAGGGAGCGAGTCATACTGGAGCTTGTGGAGGATTATAGGTACACCAACACGAGCTTTAGACTTCTGGAGTGGGTGATTGAGGGTGACTAAGGCAATCTTGTCACTGTTGGTCAAGGAGCAAGAGGGAGATGCAAGCTGGGAAATTTTTGGTGTGATTCTTCATGTGAATGAGTGGCCTGACATTCAGATTTGCCCAATCTGATCTGCCATGGCCACCAACGTTGAAGGGGTGGCCCATCTCCTGGGATTTCAGTGGGTGGGTGAGAGATGTGAATCATGATGTTGTAGTCGTTGACCAGGACATCACTCACGTCAGCCTAAAAAAAAATGGTGCTGGTATTAACCAAAGATGCCTCAACAAAAGAGAAGGCCTATTAGTCTTTGACGACCAAGTAGCCAATTAACTTCTTTGCTCACTGTGTTGCTCGTGGCCTGGACTTGGTGCTGATTGATGTGGAAAAGACCAAGTGGGGCCAAGTGGTTGGGCCGAGCGTATTATGACATTTTTCTGGAACAAGGACCTTTTGCGTTCCTGGTTAAAGACAAAGCTGGGTGGAAAGATATTATTGCCAGCTGTTGCTATACGCTTTGTTTTTTTTTTGCACATGATGGGAGAGTGCCCGTTGGGCATGTGTGACTGTCTTTACAAGATAATTACTAATACTAAGTCGAAGGAGATGGGTGCTGGGAATGATGCAGGTTGGAAGGCGAAAAAGAAAGAGGTTTGTTGGATGTGAGGATGGGAACTGTCTTGGTCAAGGGGATGATTGAGCTAATGTCCTCACTGTCCATTGCACAGTATAAGGCTGACACTGCCGGTGGCACAGCTGATATCGTGTATACTATGCACCAGGATACAACGGAGGAGATAAAGAATCTCGGTGTTGCGCGTGGTCGGCGCCGTGCTCCATGCAACTCGACATGGGAGAAGTATACGTTGGAGCGGTTGAGCAAAGGTTGACTTACCAGAGGTCATGCTTTGTGTCTACAGCTACACGATGCATACATCTACAACATTTCTGGCTTAAATTTGACAGATAAAAACAGTATTGAAGTTGTGGAACGAAGATGTGAAAGAAGCTTGATAACTTCGAGAATGTGCGGGTGACCTACGACATTGAGCCAGCGTATGCACGGGACATGCAAAAATCTAATGCAACAGTGCAGCAGCCCACTGCTGTACACACGCTTCCTCACCAGCCTGCTAGTGCTTTGCAATTTTGCCATGCAACTCCTCGCTCAGCGGTGCAGCTCCTCTGGCAACGAGCTTGTGTTCAGTAGCCATCAGCTACTAAGGACAGCAAGAAGGAAGAGGCTGGAATTCAAGACTCATGAGCAGTTGGTGAGGGTAAACTTCCACCTGAAGTAGTTGTACGGGGAGAAGAAGTTGAACTGGCTGAAGCATATCAGCATAAGCTGGTGGAAGAAGAGGAGGCATAGAGTGAAAGTGAAGAGGATGCATACGTTGAGGCAGAGGTAGCTGACTATGACTATGACATGGCATGAAATGGAATTCACTAAATTCTGAGGCTAAATTTGACGGTGAAGACTAGGGGGCGAGGGAGGTGGGGGCACGGCCAGCATAGTGATGGAGGAAGCAAAAAGACTGGTGAAGTGGAGTAGGGGAAGATGATGATTTTTCCCCAAATGAGGAGCTAGGGACTAAGGAGCAGGAGGATGAGCTTTGGGAATAAGAGGATGATAAGGAGGGAGCTATGAAGGATGACGAAGAGGCTCAGAGATTTGCCGAGGAGGAGATGTCCAGGATCCTTCTCATGGGAGTACGGAAGAGGAAGGATTTGGAGGCAGATGTCGTGGAGGTTGAATGTAATTCTCATTGGATTGACTCTCCTTTCATCAGCTATGGCAGCTGGTGGAGCAGCTGGTGCTGCTCTTTGTGGACTAAGACGGGAAAGGCTACACCACCAGTAATAAAGACTGCAAGGTCTTCTGGACAGCGTCCGAAGAGGAACTGTAGGGGCACTTTTTTTTGCATCTGTGAAATGCAAAATAAAGTTAGCTTATATTCTCTTTCACCTCCATTTCCATTTTCCATTTTCCCTCCATTCCAATGCCTTCGCCCTGCCTACCAGCATGCTGTGGAAAGGTCAATGAGTATTTGACAACAAAATTTACCAAGGATAGATTAGGACCAACATGGCAAGGAGAATCTTGAAGGTTGAGCGTGTGTGCAAGGTTGTATTATATGCACCGAGGGAAATGTTGTGGCTTTGTGGTGTGCTTTATGTGCCTCGGCTGAAAGTCAATATTTTGTTTGAAGGACATTTAGATGAGTAGCCAAACGTGTCTACGCTAATGCAAAAGCAGCGATGCCTGCTATTTGATGCTGCTAGTGCTCTGCTGGTTGACGGGACATTGCACATTGACATGCTGTACCGTCTAACACTCTTTCCCCTTGTATAAACACACTCGTACCGACTGCAAGTACACATGGTGACAGCAACAGATACAAAGAACACGGACCTCATCCACCGCCGATTGGTGCATATCACCAGTGACTCCATCACAGAAATGTTCAAGCACGTTCCTGAATGAGGTCTCTTGCGCACAGACTGCGCCCATGACCTCAAAGATGTCACTTATCTAGAATGTCATGAGAGGAAGACGTACCGACAGACTTTAACTAAGTCCATGAGGAAAACCACTTCTCCTCTTGCCTTGGTTCATGCGGATCTCACGGGACATATACCCGTGCCTTCCCTCCAATATGGGTCCCCGTATTTCTTGACTCTCACAGATGAATAGCCGTTTCCTGTGGGCCTTTGATTGAAATCAAAGGGTGATTCCATGAGGGCTATCTCTGATTGTATATCCCTCGCAGAGCGTCCAACACACAGCAAGCTCTTAACATTGTGAACAGATAGAGTGGGAGAATTCCCTAGGACTCCAACTGTTGAGATTAAAGCAAAATGTATCGAACATCAGACTACCACCTCTTACATACCACAAAAAAATGGTGTGACAGAATGGTGGTACAGAACCTTGGACAATGTGCTATGTACACTACTCAGTGAAACAATGCTACCATTTGGTTTTTGGGCAGAAGGAGTCAAACATGTTACCTGGGTGTGGACTCGTGGACCCAAAAGTTCACTGCCCAAAACAGTGACACCCTTGGAACGCTAGTTCAAGGAGAAGGCTGATCTAAGGCCAGCTTGGGTACGGGGAACAATGGCATGAGTCTGGCTCCTACACCCACAACGTAAGAAAAAGCTCAGTCCACGTAGATGGTGGTATGTATTTGTTGGGGTCTCTCTCCTGTAACCCCTCAGCCACCAGTCGGGCCTGGTACTTCTCAATGACACCCATCATATTGCGTTTCAGTTTGAACACTCATTTGACATCTATGGCTTTCCTCCATGGTTGGAGGGGTACCAACTCATACCCTACATGATCCAGTAGAGCGTTCAGCTCAGCAACCATGGTTTTCTTCCACGCTGCTGACCTTGACGATTTGAAAGGATTTTATGTTGTTGATGTGAGGCAAGGTACGAAAGGACCTCCATGCTGGTTTTGGAGGTGGTGTGGGAGTAACCTCGGTATCCGGGTGTGTGCCGTGTGATTCAGGCTAGGTGGCAGGTCGATGCACTAGAGCTCGTGCTGGCAAGAACTATGGGTGTGAGCAGATTAGTAGGCACAGATGAGCCGTTTTCAGCTCCATGAGGCATCTATTTCCCGGACACTTGTGTCGGGCTATAAACAAACACAGGTATATTGATGTATTGTGGATAATTCTATAGGGTGGGTATGGATGGAGCATGCTTGAGCTTGCCGAACTCCTTGTAAGGTATATGCTCTAAGAGGGATGCATCTCGCCTTTCCACAAAGGTGTTGAAAGACACTTACACGCCTGTTAGCAAGTACGGATTCAGTTGTGTGCTGTTAGTTATTGCGGCATGTGACGACTGGGACATCCACTAAATGGATGTAAAGAAAACATGTTCCTCAGTGGTCCTCATGAGGAGGAATTGTACGTGAAACAACTGAAAGACTTTGAGGATGGGACTGGCTGGGTATGGCTCTAGTTGAAAGCCTTGTATGGCTTGAAGCAGGTGCCTCGGAACCGGAACAAAGAAACTCAGTGTATCTTGGAGAACCGTGAGTTCACACAGAACCTCTGCGACCTGTCTCTCCTGTTACAATGAGAGGATAACATGCCAATTTATGTGTTGGTTTATGTGGATGAACTTCTCATTCTGTCTCCCTCACCTATCCTCATTGCACACACCAAAGCACTAATCACAGCACACTATTGCATGGCAGACCGACTTCGGTGAGACGCAAAGCTTATATGGCATGATCATCGTCAGGGACAGGAAGATACGGACAGTCATATTACATCAAGGATGGTTCATTGTTAGATTCACTACCTGTTTTCAACTCCTCGTGTAACATCTCCCGTCACAGCAGTCCCCCATGGGCCCCGATGTATATGCACACTTGTTGGATGCACACACCACTGACTATGAGCTTGATACGAATCCTACATTGAACCAACAAATCACCGACAGCTTGTCCTACCTTGCATCCACAACACGGCCTGACATCTCCTATGCACTAATTGTCTTGGCTCAATTTGGCCAGCAACCACATAGCACACATCACATGGCATTGCTCAAACTGATGCGCTTTATGCTGGAAATGGCTGGCTTGGTCTAGTATTTGATCCTACATCAAGCCCGCTACGTAATGGGTACTATGACAATGACTGTGCTCATGATCGTAAGGCTTGTAATACCGGTGGTTACGTGTACAAGATGTAGCCTAGTGATCCCCAAGCGCAAGAGAGACAAAGATCAGCATGGAGCCTAGACCATAGCTCGTATGACATGACATGGTCTGACGATTCCCGACACACATTGTGTTGAAGAAGCCCTCAAATGCAAAGGACTTTAGAAGACCACACTCAGGCCGAATGGTGTTTAACGCATCCTTGATGGTATGGTTCGAGCGCTCAGTTACACCATTCTATTGAGGTTTAACAGGGACGGAGAGTTGGTGATAAACATTATGTTAAAAAAGGAATGTGTCCATATCATATAAGAACTCCTCACCACGATCTCAATGAATCGTGTGACATGATTGGCGCTCAGCCATCACTAACTAGAGACAAACCGCCAAGATGGTATCACTTTTATGGCGGACGTGATAGACCCACCGCATCCAGAAAGGCTGGCTGGGTTTGAATGAGCTTGGATAAACAGCCAAAACTTACACAGTAAAAGCAGTGATGTAGTAAGTGCTGGTGCTCAGGAGAGAAAACACTAGTAATAACACACGTCTAGAAGAGAGGAATGGAGAAGAAGTAGAGGGAATACAATGAGACACACGATATACTTCATCGACAACAAAGGCACAAAAAACCGGGACAGGTGTGTTCAAAGTAATCATTTTGGCAAAGTCAGTAAAGTGCTTAACAGTGAGATCCATCTTGGTGCATGCACGAATAGAGAGTAAGCTGATCCTAAGAGCATGGACAAAAAGAACATTAGAGATATACAAGGGGACAGATGGACCATCAAACCACACTGTCTTGACTCCATAAATAGGAGGCCACGTGGGATCCAGGTCTAGTCTAAGAGCTGTTCACACTCTTTGTATCGATGCGAGCTACCGTAATTGTAGCAAAGAACAGAACTTCCACTGCCTTTGCTTGCGTGCTGTTGCTGATGCCCCATCTTCTCTTGTGTGGCAGTGACTTCGCCATGAGCTGATGCAAACGAGGAAGAGGGAGAGGAAGAAGAAGTAGAGGAGGAGGAGTTGAGAGTGAGAGGGGGTGTTGAGGATGCAATTGTCATCGCTACCAAGGGACTCGCCTGATACCCTTGAGTAGCCTCATTGGCCTCCGTCCTCTAGAGATAGTATTGCTCGGCCCAAGGAAGCTGCTCAAAGAACTCTGACAGGTCCTCTGGGATGGTTCGATAGAAGAAGGTGAAGAGGTTTGTGTACTCCATGTGTACATCAAGCATGATGGTGTCATCTTTCCACAGGTGGGACCCCCCACCATTGCCTACATGGTTATAGATGCGCATTGCGCGGCGCCAGTATGTTGCTGCCAACTCTGACTATCCTTGGTGGGACGAGTGTAACTTCGTATGGTGGACAAATCTCTCTGCGTGCATCAGTGAAGTGAACAAGGTGTTGGTGAAGTCCCATCCGTTATAAGGGTCAGCCCCGTCACCCGTCCTAGGTGAGCCTAAGGAAGGACGAAAGTCCATGAACATCTCCTAGGAAACTGCGTAGAGCACATCACGCATGGCTCCCATTGCTTTATGACTTTAGTGGATAAAACTCTCTAAAGTACTTACTCTGATCCCACTCTTAATGCGTTGTCTCATCCCCCTAAGTTCTTTCATCTCTGTTACTGAAGCACATCCTTGTTAAGTAAAAAGGCCCATTGTTGGAGCCCTAAATTCTCAGATACCAGTCCGAGACCGATTCGCAATGATGGTGGAGTCCACTTACCAAAGCGATACGTGTTGCTGAATAGGATCTAGGCAAATGAACAATTCAAAGGGATGAACTATCCATGTGACGGTGACATGCACTGAAACTTTGTTGATTGTAAGAAGCCAGTCTTGACGAATGAGAAGTCATTAACAAGAGGACCGCACGAGTAATGAGTCTGGTATTGAACAGAAGGGATTATGAAATACTAATCAAAGATAATTTTGTTTAAAAGGAAATCGACTTGAACGTAAAAAAATATACACATTGAGCTGAAATTGGAGGGAAGTATAACGGAGCCAACTTACCGGCGTAGAGCTCCCAATCGATTAGTGACACACTTCGACCGTTAGATTGGCGCATCTGACATGCGATAATTGGGATGATGGATCCTGGTGTGGATGTTCTTGGACCGCTGCATAGAGTCGACATCATAATACATTCTCTGCATTTCATAAACATGTGTTGTCAAAACATGCACATGTTTTTGTCGTGATTCTTTCCCGTCACTCTGCATCGGTGTGTGGCCAGTACAAAGCATTCTACATATATTTGCCTTGCTTTCTTAGTCACATAGAGTTTACGTGGTTGTGGACGGGAGGATGATTGTGTCACCCACTGCTCGCGGCTGCATAGGGGTTATGCAGCCCTACACAACCACTACATAGCAACATAGTAATGCTCCTATGCAACGCTGATGAGCAGCAACTTTTTCACAGTAGCAGTTCTATGCCAGAAAGCAATCGTGGCTCCTACTGTCACGGGTTTATTGTTGTTGCAGCCGTCGTCACTTTTGCTTCTGAAAATCTACTGCTGTAGTTCTTGTTTTCGCTACAACAATTGTAACGTTGTGGTTCGCTGCTGCAGCCTCTGCCGCCTTTGCTATTCCCACTTTACTACTGCTTACAACTTCTAATGCCGTTACTACTGCTCATTGCTGTCGCCATTGTACACTGATGCTGCCAATGCTCATTTACAGCACTTGTAGTAGCCCCCACAAGCTAATCCTACAAGCTACAACTCCTCCATTATTTTGTGGTACAGGTGGTAGACTGACATGCTCCCACTATTACCCCGTGCTGCCGCTGTCGCTGGGTATGGCTACTACAGCTCGTCGTTGTCGCGGTTGCTACTGTTATGGCGATGGCAGTAACTCACTCCACCACCGTCAGTGTTGTTGTCCACTATAATGGTCACATGGTGACGCCATTGCTACTAACGTGGGGGCGATGTCTCTTTTATCAACGTTCGCTGTGACGAATCCTAATATACGGCTACCGTAGTAATTGTCACCGTTGCTACCGGTGCTGCGTCTTTGTTACACAGCTTGGAAAGAAAGGTTTCGATGCTATGATACCTTGAAAAACTACTTGGAAGTGTCCTAGCCTTGCTACCACTCACATGGCGACACTATCCAGTTAGTAGACGCATTAACAATCAAGCAAGTGCAAGAAACATCAAGGGCTAGGCTAGGGATACACACAAAGTCGCATACGCTACACTAGCTTAGTAATGCACTGAGGAGTGACAACTGACAAGTACACGACATAAATGCCTACCGCAGCAAACGGCGGGTGATGCACACGACATTGTCAGGTTGTCCATAGTCTGGCCCAAAACCGTTGTTTTGGCCATAACTATGCACACAGGGATCCAGATACAACATTGTCTAAACCTAGAGTTGCAAAATCATGGGAGGAACGCTAAGAAAGGTCGCACATACAGGCCCGGCAACGAATAGTGGGCACAACATGCAAAACATGCAAAGTGGGTTGAAGAGGCAATCCACCAATGGAACCTAGGGACCGTAGAAAAGCTACAGAACACAGCAACAAGCAACTATGACATCGTGGGAGCTGTCTATAAACTGCTACTGGATGGCGTCACCACCAGAGGATGCTCCAAAACAGGCTCGATACGCATCAAGAATTTGCATGAGCATGGACACGGCTGAATGGTCATACCGTTTTGATGCTTATATTCATCCCCTTTTGAGTTTGCATTCTCGTATATCAGTGTAGCGGGAGAGCCGGTTCGACCCTCCCACCTCGCTAAAGCGAGGGGTGGTTGCGCACCACCCCTCGCATCAGCGAGGGCTGGCCGGCGGCCAGCACTTCGCTGGCCGCCGGCCAGCTCGCTGCTGGCCGGCTGGACGGCCGGCGGCCGGCCAAGTGACCGGCCGGCCACCGGCCAGCCAGCCACCAGCCGCCGATCGCGGCCTCAGCCCGATCGGCGGCTGAGAGGCCACGAGGGCCTCGAGGGCGAGGCCTCGTGGCCTCGTGCCCTCGCCCCCCCTCGCCCTCCTTACAAACGAGCAAGAGAGGACGAGGGACAGGGGGAGCGAGGGTGAGGTCGAAACAACTGGCGCGAAATCGCCAGCGTGCCTCGCACGCGATGATTTCGCGCCAGAACGACAAAAAGTGAATCGAAGTTTGTTTATGACGAAATTCGACATGAAACGAACGAAATAACTCGTACGAACACACGAGTTCGAGGTAAAAACCCCCGGTTTGGGTCCTAAAACCAGGGGTTTGTTTAAAAACGGAAATGGGCCTCCGGAGACTCAAAATATTCGAGTCTCCCTGCTCTGGGTCGTTGATGACGATTGCCCCTCAGTCTTGCGAAGGGGGTAAACCCCTGACGCGGACTGAGAACGCCATTCTGCGAACTCCGACGACGACTTCAGAGCAGGAGCTGGAGATCCAGCCCGTTACAGTGGTTCTCAGAGCCAGACGACCCTCGCGACTAGGGGTTCAACGGAAACGGCGGCTACGTCAGATATAAAACACCGCTGGCAGCTGCAAGCAGCAGCAGAAACGCCAGAAGGGATTACGACATCCATACTTCACGCATTGAAGCGCCGTAAAGTGCGTTGCAGAGCTGGAAAAAAATTCTACTTGGTGGAGCCACTTCCTTCCAGCCTCTCCACACTTCCAGGGGGCTAGGAAGATTTTTGTGGGGCGGGGTGGGGAGTCCCCACCCTCAAAAACCACAAAATCCTCTCCATCTTCAAGCCTCCTTCAAAACCCCTTCATAAAAAAAGTGGGACAGCGCCCCTCCCCAAGCTTAGGGACTCTCACGACCTGAGAGCACCCTAAAAAGAAGGAGGGTGACACCTTGGGGACTTTTGGCGCCTCCTCCAACGTCGCCGGCTCAAGGAGGACGCCGCCAAGGGGCGCAAGACGCGCAAAGAAGACTCAAGAGGAGGCCAAGGAAGACAAGAAGACAGGAAGAAGACAAGAAGTTGGAAGAAGGATTGTAGGAGTTGCTAGGAATTGTGTAATTACTCTCCCATTGTTTGTCCTAGCTTTGTCAGCGGTACTCACACTTCTTGTCAATTCCTTGTATTGTAATTTTCTGTTTTCCTAGGTACTAGTCCTTGCCAATCGCCGTGAGTCACGGCTTAGGAAGACTAGTTCCAAAATCCACGCCCTTGTGCCGACGTGGCGGCCTAGGAAAGTAGAAATTAAATTTAGAATTGTCTCACCGATCGTGAGAGCGTGACTTTAGGAGGCGATTCCTCCTCAAAGTTGTGGGATGATCCTCACAACGGTCTTCACGTGCTAGTTGCACGAGCGATGAGATGGCAAGTGCCGGACCGTCTAGGACCAACAAGGGCAAGGTGGTGACGTTCTCACCACACGTCCTCGGCGGACTCCAAGTCTTGGGAGCCGCCACCGCGAGCACGGTTGCCAATCCAAAGGCAACCGTACCGCCTAACGCAACCGTACCGCCTAAGGCAACCGTACCGCCTAAGGCAACCGTGCCGCCTAAGGCAACCGACGCCAACCTCGGCGATACCGAGAAGCATGCGGAGGCCGCAAAGGTGCTCGACGAGCACGTCGACGCGCACATGGGCGACCCCCATGGGACGGACGATGCGATGGATAGGGATCTTCCGGAGGAGGACCCCCACGAAGAGCACGACGCTGACGATGGTGAAGGCGACGAGGATCGCGACCATCGCCATCGTCGTGCGGCGAACTCGAGACGATTGATCGAGAAGGAAAAGGCGCCCGCCGCATCGCCTAAAGCTGCCAACGGCAGCGAGACTGCCGAGAGCAGCAAGGACGCTGAAAGCAGTCACATGGGAAGTTCTCGCGAGAACGAGCCGGACGACGACGCCGCAAAGGCAATTCGCGATGGCCGTCGTAGGCTTGCGGAGTTTGCTGCTGAGGCGGCAGGCCGACTCAAGATCACCACCGACGGTGGAGATACGGCACCACTCGGAGGAATGGGGACGGACCCTCCTTCCTACGATGTGGCCGCGATGGGGCAGGGCGGCGCCCACTCGAGCGTCGTCGCCGACGATAGTCTCCTCCGAAAGGTGGGACTCCTTGGAGGAGTGTACGCGAACCGTACCCTCTTGCAGTGGGTAAGGGTACACGGGCAACAGGAGGCCCTGGAGGCTATCGTCGATGCTCTGACGACATCAGAGCTCAAGTTCGCGTTCGCCAACCTGCTGGCCCACGTCGGGCAGAGCATCACGGACCTTGACCGTGATCGCCAGCTGCAGCGCCTTGCCGCTCATGAGGCAAGCCGCCGATGCAACGACCTCGACAAGGCATTGCAGAGCGTGACCCAGGTGCGGATGCAGCAGCAAGCGCAGCGTGCCGCAGCTGCGGATGCCACTGCCGGTGGCAGCGACGACTTGCCTACCTCGACGACTTCGGGGTCGGTCATGAACACGTCCTTCCTCCACAGTGTGGAGATCTTTCGGAAGGGCGTGAAGTTGACCGACTGGCTGAACCCCATGGAGCACGTTCTACGTGTCCACAAGGCTCCACTCAGCCAGTGGGGTGACCTTGCCACGACGCGGCTTGAAGACAAACTCTTCAAGTACATGGTCAAGGAATGGACTGCGCAGCAGCCGCACCTCGAGTGGCAGCCCATGCCGTGGGAGGCCTTCTGCGCGATCATGCGCAAGAAGTGCACCCAACGTGAGGAGGCGCAGCGCGCCTTCTACAAGATCAAGGACTTCACGCAGCTGGGCAGCTCGCTCGAATCCTACTTGAGCGAGTTCACCGCACTCGTGGAGGAAGCCAAAAGCTTCACCGAGGGCGATGGGACTCAGACGTTCAAGTACCCGGAGTGCATGCTGTTGGAGTAATTGCGTGATGGTCTCGCCAGCGAGAAGCTGAAGGAAAAGACCACCACGACAGCCACTGGCCAAGCTTGGACAAGCTGGAGGGCGTTGCGTGACTACATGAGCGAAGTGTATTCAGCGAACCCGAAGCACTACTCCGATGCACAGCCGAACGCGCGTGCACAGCAAGGTCACGACATGCGCGTGGATGCTGCAGGAGCTGGTGGGTCAGCTGGACAGCGAGGTGGGGCCAAGGGCAAGCAGCCTACAAACCCTCCAGCCAAGAAGGCTGGTGGACACAAGGGTCCCAACAACAAGCGCAGCCGCGAGAATGATGAGCTGCAGGCGGTGCGTGAGCGTCGCAACGCAGCCTTCCGCGAAGGGTTCTACCACAACTGCATGCAACCGGGCCACTTTAGGGTTCAGTGCCCTGAGGCTGCTGGTGGTGGACAAGAGGCCGCGGCACTAGCTGCAGCAGCAGCACCTTGTGGGGATGGTGCAGCAGGAGGCCGCGGACAAGGCCGTGGACAGGGTCGTGGTCGCGGCAATGGGCCCGGCCGTGGTAACGGGCAGGGCCGTGGGGCGGGTTTTCCCCACCCCTAAGTGACGTCAGTGGGGACCACTCAGGGGTAAAACTGGATCACGAGTGTGAGTTCATGTTTTCAGACGAGGATGTTAAACAATTTGAGTTTTTGACGAGTTCAAATTTCTCTGTTGTTTTCTCCACTCTCGTTGAACCTCATTCTGCACTTGCTGATTGACATTGCCCACTAAATCTTGCATCACCAGACGAGATGCATGACCGAACCTGCTTAGTGGTGGCGACACCAACCACTGTGCAAGAGTTGTGTAACACAGTGATTGAAGCAAACGCCCTCAAAGCAATGAGTTCAATCACATTCGCAGTACCTTTAGTCGACGATTTCGACCTAGTGAAATTTAAAGACTGGAAGGTGCTGGCCGAATTCACATGTGCCCACGAGATGTGGACTCGAGTGGGTGAATCATGGGAGTTGCGACGCCCGTCGTACAGATTCCGTGTTTATCACAAACTCGGCTTACCGTCGTCGAGTCTGTTCACTCGGAAGAGTGGAGGTAACATGACGATGCAGTTCAAAGGACACCTAGCTGGTGCTCCCGTGAACGTACTTGCTGACACTGGAGGGGAAGACTCTTTTGTTAGCCTTGGCTTTACCCGACAGGTTGGCCTGAAGTACGAGCCATCGAATGGCGCAGTTGTTGTCGGTGAAAACCGTACGGTACCCGTGATCGGTACTTGTAAAGCGAAAATTTGTATTCAAGGGTACACACAGAGTGTCACGTTGAAGGTACTCAACCTTCTTGACCCGTTTGACGTGGTGCTAGGCCATCCCTGGCTCCGTGAGAACAAGGCTCTAATGTGCTTTGAATGAAAGTGTTTGATCCTCCGAAAAGGACAATGCCGCTTTACGTTGATTCCGAGTACGGAATTATCACCGACCCGACTCAAAGTCCATGCCAGCTTGTCTGCAATGCAGGTCAAGAGACGTACTCGACAAGGTTGTCGATACTTCTTGGCTCAGCTGCAGAAAGTGGAGGACGAAGTGACGGAAGACACGCCACAAGAGATCAGATCTCTATTGGCGAAGTTCTCGGATGTGTTCCAAGACCCACGGGCTGGGCTTCCACCAGAAAGACACATGGGCCACACGATTCTGCTGCAACCGGAGGTGACTCCTCCGTTCAGACCCATGTATTGCCTTAGTCCAGCAGAAAGGCAAGAGGCCGAACGCCAAATCAAAGAGTACCTTGCAAAAGGGTGGATGGAGCCCAGTAGCTCACCGTATGGTGCGCCGATCCTTTTTGTGAACAAAAAGGATGGTGGTTTACGCATGTGCGTAAATTACCAGGCGTTGAACTAGCTGACGGTGAAAAATCTATTCCCCTTACCGCGGATTGAGGACCTTTTTGACCAACTCCAAGGCGCAAAAGTATTTTTGTCCTTGGATTTGTCTCAAGGGTACCATCAAATCCGCATCACGGAAGATGATGTGCCCAAAACCGCGTTTCGAACGCACATGGGACACTATCAGTTCCGAGTGTTATGCTTCGGGCTTACAAATGCCCCGGTAACCTTCCAAGGAGAAATGAACCGAACGTTCGCCGAACAACTCGGACAGTTTGTCTTGGTTTATCTGGATGACATCCTGGTTTTCTCCAAATCAATGGAAGAGCACATAGAACATCTGCGCGAAGTTTTCGCAATCCTTCGGGAACAGAAGTTCTATGCAAAAGTGAGCAAGTGCAAGTTTGCACAAGATGAGCTCGAATACCTTGGACATATCGTCGGCAAGGACGGCATCCGTGTCGACCCACGAAAGGTCCAAGCCGTTGTGGACTGGCCACGCCCCGAAAATGTTGGGCAGATTTGGTCTTTCCTCGGCCTTGCAAACTACTTTTGACGGTTCATGCAAGGGTATTCGACCCTGGTAGCACCGCTGACCAGGCTCACGTGAGAATACGTGCGTTGGGAATGGACATCTGATTGCGAGAACGCTTTTCTCAA
>SZWC01017710.1:41472-59552 GCA_023375785.1 Penium margaritaceum | reverse complement strand
GAACAATGGTTTGTCTTTTGCTTTCCTGGTCTGCCTTCCAGCGCGTTGAGGAGGATTGGTCAGCGAGAGAGGCGGCGGCTTCACTCATTCACTTCTTTACTCGAGGGAGGCAAAGCTAGAAAAAGGAGGCGACGCAATTTTCCGGCGACACAGGCAAGAGCTTCCGGATTTTCCATCGTGTGGACCAAGAAAAAAACATTCGTAATCCACCCCCCATTTCGGACCTCATGCCCGTCCCGCACGGGTAGGGTCCACCCGGCCGGCCCTGTGTAGCGTCAAAATCGACAGCACACGCAACGACGCTGCCACAACACTCGCGCGAGAAGCCTGACCCTCACACAGCTGCTCCTGCCGTGCCGCCGCGACTCAACTCGATCGCTGAGCATCGAGGCGGTCCGAAGCCTGGCGCATCGCCATTACTGCTTGCAGCAAACGGCGACGGGACCTTGCTGCCATGGACCAAGAGAACAAAACCTTGCCTCTCGACCACACTAAGGTCCTCTTCGCTCGTATCAGTATAGATCGACGGGGTGGCACGCCCATGCGACCGCCTAACGATTTGTCCGGTGCACGCTTCACGCTCTGTGAAGTCCGAGACGTCCAGGCTGAGCTGTGGTCGTCCAAGTTCGGGTTGCATTGGCCAAGTGGGCAGCAAAACGTCTCCATTTTCGGTCCGAACGCATAAATGAACGCGAGCGCGCAACTACGACTCCAAGCGAACACATCTCAAGATGATTTCGCCGTGTAGCCGAAATGTAGAGGTGCCTCAAATTAAACTAAAAAAGGTGAGTGATGGACCCCGTCCGGAACTTTCATATGGAAACGAAACTGAGACATTTTCCTCTAAATTCCGTCACACAACGCCCAACCCACTATTGTTTTTAATTTACTTTTCGCAATGAGGACCAGGCAAGACCTTGGTGCGGTCCGTAACGGAGGCCGCCTGCCGCGGCGGTCTCTGCATTTCCTTCATCCGCGGTACGCTTTTTCGACGGCTGCAACGCAAAGTAATGCGGTTCGGTTCAACGCCCAAACGCTTCAAAACGTCAGGCGACGGCAATTAATGGCTACTCATCTGCCACCGCGGATCGAGGGAAGAAGACATTCAGCGATTGACGTAGGAGAGTGCATATCTCATCGATGTGACGTTCCAAATCGTTAGCCCGCATACTCCGCGACAATGTCACAGCCTTCTGCGTGCTTTCGCAAGTGACAACTCTTTTTGGGGAAGAATCGGCAAATTGGGGAAACATTGAATCAAACTTAGGCGAATAAGGCACCAATTCATTCAGTGGTCCCAAAAAGGGTCACCGATATCAACCAAAAACGATCAACACCACACCCACAAACTTGTCAGTAAAGATGACATCTAAATGTATAACAATGTCAAATCAATTTGAAGACATTTGGAAAAAAGAATTCAAAGACGTTCCCTTTAATCAAAGGTCAAACTCAGGTATACAACAATAATAAGCATCATCAGCAGCGACCACAACAATTCGTTTTAGACATAATGTGCTTCGTGCTCAAAAGAGAAAAATCTGTTGTGATTTCCTTTCAAATAATATGAATAAAATTTCATAAGGGGGCCTACGTTATCTTGGAGTAGTTAAAAAATTCATACATTCTAGCAAAAAGGTACAATAAATCATCGCCAACACTAAAATATGACTGGTTGATGTCTATATCTATGAAACTTTAATGAAACTTTTGAAGAATATAACCAACAAAAATATTCCAATGAAGGCAAAGAATCATACCCCACCAAGAACTAATCAAACATAACAAGGCAAGAACTAAACCATCCATTTTTATTTCAAATACCACATTTGGCAACACCCACCCCCTCAAAACTAGCCCTTGACTATGAACCTTCAAAGTGAATTCCTAGCATAAGGACATAAAAAAATAGGGGAAGTATCATCTTTAAAAAATCAAAATACTTTGCTACTTATATCCAACTTATGAATCTCCGAGATGAAATCGAGCATGTGTGAATGTTACATTCAGCAAAATTCTCGTCCCTCAATTCATGTAAATATTCAAATTTCAAATAATGCATGAGATTTAATTGTTTCTGTTATACGAAGGCTTCAAAAGTATGCATTCAACACATAAAGATTAATGTGAACCCAAAGCAGGAGAATATGAACCGAATACAAATTCCAGAACTGGAAACTCAAGAAATCTCCTGAAGAAGAAATTCAAATGCTTCTTTTGCACCAACACGCTACAATTATACAGCACATTATACAACCAACTGCCACTTTAAGGCCATTTTCAACTGAAAGTGCTTATACAATTACCCTGACAACATCAATTTCAACTCCAAATTCTCCTACTCATGATTTCATTACTAAATCAGCGATGAATTCTTGAATTCCCCAGATATAATTTTTTTATAATAAGTACAACATTTTATTATGTCAAATACTCAATGTATCACACCTCCTTTGTGAAGGGACAATCCTCAAACGGTAAAAGAAGAGGTGAATGAAAAATAGCCTGAATCAACCATCATAAGTCTAACCCATGATGAATCTATCCATATTCTCATCCATATCTCAATAGTCTTTATGAAAAACACCTACAACTTTAAAATTTTCTAAAATTAACTACAAGTTTCTAATCAAAATGATGCAAAAGAAACCTGAGCTATACATTATGAATACTTCATTTCGCAAATAACACTTAACAAACATGATAATGTTGCTGGGAAACAACACCGAACCCTTCCAATGTGTTCATCAAAAAAGAGAGTTGTAATATTTGAAGCTGTACACTTTAGTTGGTAGTTACCAAAGGATTTTGAGACATGCTTAAATGTTACCATTGGAAACAATGCAATCTAAAAATTAGTGATTCATGTTGGAAATGGTGTATCATTGCTCAAAAAGTGATTTGGTTTCATTTATTAGGACATTCTGTCTTTCTTAAGGATAGTGTGGAAACTATTGGACTTCTATAATGTTTCTAACATCAATGTGAAATGGAAACACAAATAAATTTCAGTGTGTATAAATATTTTTCATTTGAAACCATAGTTGATGGATTTGGAAAGGATTTTAGAATCTGGTTCCCTCCTAAGCGTACTATACTCTTAAGCCTAATGCGTTTAATTTCACCAATGTGGGGTTAGTTTTTTGTGCATAAACATCAAGTTGAGTAAGATGTGTGACATGAACAAGGACCAATTTCAAGTTCATTTCGTTGTTGAAACTTGATCTATTTCAAAAGCTGATATTAGCCACCCCGTTGCTAACAAAATCTTGTGATGTAACAAACCATGGAAGATTGGAAAACATGCAAATCGTGAATCTGCTTCATAATTTCATACTTTTTATAAATTTTTTAACCTTTCCATTGTGATTTTTGATTAGCTGGGAAATATTAAAAGAGAGCTTCTTTCCCAAACGCATTGTCATATTTGTAGAAAAAATAAAAAATAAAACTGCATAAAATGACATCATATCTAAACAATTAAGGTCCTTAACATGGGTGGAATGTGGATATGTTTTCGTGTAAATGGAAAATAAAAACAAAAACAAAAATTTTATTTGTCCTGAACTGAGCTCATAACATGATTTTGATCCCATTTATGAAGGAATATCACTACAAAAATTGCGTAGTATGATTAATGAAAGTTTTTGGAAAGCGCACGTTGGAATAAATCATGCTAAAACAATAATAAGGATTGAAAAACATTCAATTTAAAACAAAAATTGCGCCCATGGACATGAAAGGAGTTACTTCCATGATTTCTCTTCAAATGTGAACCATTTAATGAAATACATCAAGATTAATTCATCAATTTAGACAAAAATTGTCAAGATTTTCTTGAATATAACTTTTTTTAACACATCATTAGTATGGGATATCAAATGGTTTGCTTTAAAGGTCGTGGAAATGGTTAGACAGATCAATCATAGAATAGTTTGTCACGAATGCTTAATAATGGTAATTAAATTATCATGTACAATAATTCTTTTCTGCTCTCTTTTCTTTCCACATACCATTTCAAATGATATATTATAATATGCAAAAGAAATATTTTCTTATGATGTAGACCTCATTAGGTTTGGGTAATTACGTATGAGAATGTCATGTTGTGTACTAACAATGGCTCCTTTCTTTAATCTCATTCGAGTTTTTGTGTAAAATAATCTTTTCATATTCATAATTCTATGCAAATGCACCAATTTTTTTCAAAGAACAATTAAAATGCTTCTTGAAACTGTTTTGGTTTTCGGCACAACCATAAACCGATGTGTTCAACCTTGCTGGTGTAAGGGCTCACCCAAAGCATGCATTCAATAGATTTATGGTAAATCATCCCTCTTTTATACACTTGATTACGTATGAATTCTACGCCTCCATTATCTTCACTATTCAGAAGTTTCGTAGTATGTATACACTTATTGTGTCGCTATTTTCTTTATGAAAATGTAGAAACTATAATCCATGCGTTTAGCCTTGGTGGTGTAAGAGCTCATCCAAGGCATGAATTTTATGGAGTTATGGTTCAACCCTCTGTAATACACTACATTACATATGTATACCACTCCTCCATTATCTTCACTTCTTAGAAGTTAGATAGCATATAAACACTTACTACATCACTAATCTCTAAGGGAACAAATATCAACATTTATGGTAATTTACCGTGCATTGTAATTTATTGTTCTACATTAGTTAATAAACATAATCAGTGATTCTAATGGCCACCTATTTGTGTCCTGTGAATATCTTAAGAATATATTTTTCATACGTAGCATGTGATAAAGTTTTAAAAACTAGAAATTTGTCTTCATATGAGAAAAGCACACAGCCATTTTGCGCTAAGTGAGCAAGTGTCGCGACGTTATTTGCTTAAATTCAATTGTCCCCCCCCCAAGACACTATGAGTGCATTAAGGGAGTGTATTATGGAGTGTATCTTGTGTACACAAGAAAATTTACCCAGGTGTACTTGTACACTTGTGTAAAAAAAAGGCATTCCTCCATATACTCTACCCGATAAACCCCACACAATTCAATTCAAATTCGGAGGGGGAGATGTGAGTTGTCCCCATCCCCCCATCAAAATGTGAAATCATATTAGGGCAGTGTATATATAAGTGTATCTGACTGACATTCTTCAAAATATACGTGTATTCCTTGATAAAAATTTCCATTTTCCCTTTCACCGGTAATATACATACATCCACACACTTCGTCAAACACAAAACTCCAGGAATTTTCTCGCAAATTGTCCCATGAATACATCTCATTTGAAGTATTACAAAGTAAAAACTTAAGCATGCCCCCCCAACATATCCTCTGTATTGGGGGATTGTATTAGGTAGTGTATTGTACATGAATGAGACAATGTACACTGATGTATTTTTTCACTTGTGTACTTGATGAATCCACGTCCAAGTACACTTCCCAAAACACCCATGCAATACACTTTCGACTTCGGGTAGCAAGGGCTCAAGACCCTCTCACTCCCTTCCCCTAAATTGTGAAAGTGTATTAACGCAATGTCTCAAAAAGTGTATCAGGTTAACATATTTGTAATGCACAAGGGTATTTCTCAATAAAACATTCCAATTTTTTCTTATGTAGTTGATCTACGTACATCCACAGACTTCGTCAAACACAAATTGTAAGTTCTTCCTTGTACTCACATTCTCCCATGAATACCTCGCATTCGTAAGAACACAATTTAAAACCTTAAGCTTGACACCCTCAAAACATGTCAAGTGTATTGGAGGAGAGTGTCAGGGAGTGTATCCTTGGTGCGTGTGATACTTTACACTAGTGTATCTGTTCACTTATGTATCTATTGAACCCCCTTCTAGATACACTTCCTTATACACTACCACAATACACATTTGAATTTGGTTGGGAGGTAGTGAGGGCACAAGACCCTCTCACCCCCCCCTCCCGCAAATGTAAAAGTGTGTTGGTGTTGTGCATCTATGAGTGTATCTGATAGACATTGTTAGAAAAAAACACGTTTATTTCTTGAGGAAATGTTCCAAATTTTATTTTGCCCAAATAGTCCCTCCCCCCCAAATTTTGAAGTGTATTGGGGTAGTGTATCTTTGGGTGTATGTGAAAGATATTGTCAATTCTACATAACTGTTTTGTTTTAATTATGTTGGGAACCATCTATGAACATCGATTGACAGCCAACGTCGAAAATGACCAGTACAAGAATTTGCTCATACACATATTGTCCATCCCATGAGTACATTATTTTTATTATCACCAATTCACATTGATTGGAATCAATTTACAGACTTTTTAAGTTTAGAGAAGCAAAAGCTTGCCTGCCAGTGTTCGCGTCAATTGTTTTTGTAACTAATGTGCCATTAGGGGAGGACTTTGTGCCTGCACGGCAAAAAAAACCATTCAATCCCATGGACACCCAGTCTACGATTGACCATAAAGAGGCAATTAGTATGGAACAAACGGAGCCCCCCCCCAATCAAGTCAAGATGCCGCAAGCATGATAAATGACCTGCCGTTGTCATAATGGACTACTTCGCCAAATGAAAAATGGCCTTGATGAGACCAGACAAGAAAGAATGAAAACAAAATAGCAGGTAATGTATAACAAAAATATGAAGGAAAATTGCATGTAACAAAATGGGTCAACTTTGAGGTACCACTTTTCCTGGCAAAATAAAGGCAACCAATGAGGCCCCATTGTCGCAGGGCCCAGGAGGTGCCCGAGCAGATACCCAAAAATGTTAAAAAATAAAACCCCAAACCCTTAGTTCGAATAAGTATTTGTTGAAATTTACTGTGAGGATATAAGAAATTGAAGGAATTTCAATTAAAGTTCCAGGGTAGTAAACATTGAAGTTTCTTTGCATGTAGGATTCACATAAAACTTCCACAAATCTTTCCCATTAATGATAGCTCATTTCCTTGAAACATCCTCCACATGTGTTCCAAATTTATACACTAGTTTATTAGTGTCTTATTTTTGGGTGATTGACCATAAATTATTTTATGCTAAGCATCATGCCATCACTATGTGTTAAACTGGTGAAATGAAATTCTCAGCCATTTTGATGAATATTATGTACACATGCAAGAAAGGTTATGACCAAACCTTCATCCCCACATAGCATGTTGAGGCGAAGACACTTACACAAGCAGGTCTGCCCATGGGGTTGGTAATTATTATCATGTATGGACCCTCCTCTTACATATTTTAGTGAAATATCTTTTCACAAGTTATGAGAAGCGATAATTATTTTAAATTGAGCTAATCATGCAACCTTTCAATTGCCTTCTTGAATTCAACCAAAATTTTCTACATGTATTTTAACAACGCAAATAGAGTACTACAAAATGAGAATCTTGCCAGCATTTAAGATTTCTTATCAATCAATTCCCAAGATTTGTACGTATGGTAACCATTATACCTGAACTAAAAACAATTCATTTTTTTCGAATTAACACAATTACATGTATGTATAATATGAGTTCAGAAAAAACAAGAGAGCTCATCAAGGAGGCTCCATGAACCTCACTCATTGTGCATTTAGAAAGCATGTGCAAGTTGAAAGGAGAACTGCCAACTATGTTTAATTTCATCAAGATCTGCATATAGTGGCTCGCAACGAATGATGTGATTGGTTATGAGAAGCAATTGAGCTCATGTGCCATTAAATATGGATAAAGGAGAATGTTCTGCCATGAACAGACATATTTATGTAATGTATGTGAATATATTAATATTAAATTACAAACAATATGTGTTTGTTCTCTGAAGAACGTGGATTTTGTGGTACCAATGAACTAAGAACGTACACTACAAAACATGTCGTGGGTCTGTGGAGATTTGAATGAAAGGTTTAGGTTAAGCGTTGACTTCAGAAACATTACAACATTCACAAAGGAGTGCTATACAAAGACATTTTACTGAGGCCCCATCCATTATTCAAATTTATGGAAAGAGATAATCCATGCTATTTCATTTGAACCTTACATTGTTTTCTAAAGAAACACAACGTTTTTGTTTTCAAAAATATGATATATTGACTAAAGAATAATCATCATAAAAAATGTGGAGTATAAATGAGTTAATCTACGAATGTAAATATACCTAGTATGTCTTTCATGTGGCTAGTATTTTTGTTTTCTTAGGTTCCCTTATCTCTTATTCATCACATTTTATCATTGTTTTATTTCTGCATTGAGGTTCCAATACATGGTATATCAAGTCTACGTACTTTGTCGCATCACTTGTTGGATGAAAATCATGATAACCTATCTAGTTTGTTTACTTCTGACCATTGACAAACTTGAACATCACCTATTTCCATAGAAAAGGTGCCAAGGGAGGTCACCATAGCATTTGCACTTGTCATCTTTGTGGCCATACTGTTTGCATATTTATCCTTAATGAATTCAAAGAACAAAACATTTATTGAGCATTTTAGTTTTGTTCGTCCATTAAATCAGTTTTTATTCTTATTTTTACAATTTTTCCTGGGTAAGAAAATGTGATTCACCTATTTTGTCTCGTACGTTGTCACCTTACTATCAACAAAACGTATCATTTTGACATGAATTCAACAATAAATAGCATTTATATGCCTTAGAGCTATTTCTAAGAGTGCGACATGAGGACTTGTACGAAGGAAGACTCAAAATGTAGTTTAGGTAGAATGATGTGCAAGGCGGATCTTTGGCATTAATGATGACTAAAGAGGGGTGATGAATGGCATTAGTATGGAGAGGAGGGTGAGGGTGGTAGAAGAAGGATGGAATTGGAGGTGATGCACAGGTGAGAAGAGAGTGAGATATACAAGAGGAAGGGAAGGGTTTAAAAGAGCCAAGGGATAAAGAGATATGTGATTTGTGGATTGAGGAATAGTGCCAAGGATTATCATTTGGATAAGAGGGACAATTACTGAGGGGCGTGATGGGGAAGGAGGCACAAATTAAAAGGTGTGATTGGAGAGGGAAGTGATGACGGAGTATGAGGTAGCGGGTGATCACTTAGTGTAGAAATGGCAGGTGTAGAGAGATGAAGAGGAAGGTTATATAAAAAAATAGGGGAAATTGTGTGTTATGACAAGAGAGAGCTAGCATGCACAAGGAGGGATAAGAACACAAGACACATTTGTGACCATAGTGGCATTGCGGAATAAGAAAGAAAAATATCCAAACCAGAAAAATGGGTAGCATATTTAGGAAGATGAAAAGAAGGGCATGAGGGGAACAGACAAAATTGATAAATGTTTAATACCAGTAGTTACTGATAAGGGGCAAGAAGGACACGAATATCATTCACAAAAGGAAAGGCATAAGAAAACCACTAGTGAGGGCAAGTCTTGTAGTTGTGTGTTTGGAAGCGGACTATGTGTGTGATAAAGAAGGGATGGCTACAAGGAGGAAATCTTGTGCTAAAAATGGTTGAAAACAGATGAGAGAGAATTGGGGCCAGTCGGTTGTTGAAAAAAGGTTAGAGAAAATAGAGTCCACAAAGTTAAATTACAAGAAAGGATAAATGAGATTCAGATACAGAAAATGATATTAATGAAAAAGAGATTGTGAGAGAGGGAATAAGACATGTAGAAAAATAAATGGGAAAACAAGGAGTAGATGGGGAAAAGGAGGACAGAGGGTAGGAGAAAATGAATGGAGAAGTTAGGGTGGAAAGCAATATAGCCCCAACACAAAGATGGGCCTCATTACTACACTACACAACATTGAACACTAGTAGATGTAATTGTAAGATGGAGTGATGTACACTGAGATACTAGTAAAAAGGAAGAGGGAGGATATTAGTGTGACTTTAAAATTTTAGATGATAAATATGGTGAATACAAAAACTATGGAAATAACGATGAATTAGTGAACTAGTGCGGAACATGAAAACAATGATGACAATGATGATAATGATCAAGGGATTGAGGAAGGTTGCGATAAAGGAGTTGAGTCAAGGAAAGGGGGCGTAACTAAAAAAAGGTGATAGAGAAATATATGAAGGGATATTTAGTGTCAGGGAAGAGGATAGACGAGGAGCTTCATGAGGATGGGGTAAGAGGGGCGATGACAATGATAATGAACATAATAGTTATGATGGAAACGACAATCATAAAGATGTAAGATAACTATGGGAGGCAATGGCGGGATATGGCCATAATGACAAAGATGAAGATAAAGATCTCAAAGTTTATGATGGTGTCAATGACAAGAGTAAGATAGGGTGGTGAAAAATATCAAAGTGTATAGGCAACAGAGAGGAAGAGATGAAATTTGATTGAGAGGAGGTACATGTAGGATTTAAGGAGATAGTGGTGGACAAAGTGGCTAAAGGAGCAAGAGTGGGGGGATAGGTGTTGGGGAAAGAAGGCAGGAGTTGGATTTGAAGGGAGGGTAAAGTATAGATAAAGATAGATAGACAGAGAGAGAGGTATAGACTCTGAGAGAGAGAGAGAGACATAGAGAGAGGATTGGATAGCGATATACAATGAGATAAAGAAAGAGGATAGGA
This sequence comes from Penium margaritaceum, assembly GCA_023375785.1. Lineage (NCBI taxonomy): Eukaryota > Viridiplantae > Streptophyta > Zygnematophyceae > Desmidiales > Peniaceae > Penium > Penium margaritaceum. The sequence continues at coordinate 49,046 of SZWC01017710.1, read as the reverse complement.
TATGTGGAACATGTGAGGGAATGGAGTGGTAGGGAGGGGCTCTACAAGAGGTATTTATGGAGCTAGAAAGCTGGGCAAGAAGAGAGGAAGGAAAAGAGGAGTAGACAAATGAAAAGAAAGTGGGAGAGGGGAGGATTGGAAGGTCATACAAAGGGGGAAGTAGGTTGCAAAAGATGAATAAGAGAATGGAGCTAGAAGAGGGAATGGAAGGGTAACGTGGCATGCTCTTTCTGAGTGAAATTGGCATGATGGTGCAAAGGAAAGGATAAAAATTGAGGAAGAGAGATAATGAGAGATAGAGATAAATAGGTAGAAAAGGAAAAATAAATAATGATTTAGACATAGATGGTGGCTCACAAGCAAGGGTCAAGGGAATGGGAAAGACTAAAACAAGTAAAAGGAATGGTGGTGGATACGGAAATAAAGAAGCAAAGCGAAGAGGTAAGAGCAGATTTTCAATGAATAAGGAGGAATCCAAATTGAGGAAGAGAGAAAGTTTAAGAAGTCAAAATCAAAGAAAAACATCAAGGGGAAGAAGGGGAAAATAGACACACACGGAGAGAGAGAAAGAGAAAGAGAGAGAGAAGAACGAGGGAGTAAATGGAGGAAGGAAGAGCTAGGTGAGCAAAATAGAGGTAGAGAAGGATGAATAAGAGAAAGAATTCCAGAGAAAGATAGGACAGAGATGGAGTAAAGGAGTGGGAAGAAGGGCAAGAGAGGGTAAAAGGGGTGTGGTTGAGAGGGGGATATGAAAAATAGAGAAATAGGGAGAGGCAGAAGAATAGAGACAAAAACGAAACTATTGAAAGAGACATAAGGTAAGTGAAGGGAGGGGAGCACCATAAAGGGGATGATGAGCACTAAATGGTGGGTGGTTTGTTGGTGTGGGTGGAAAAAATGAGGGAATTGGAGGGAACTGTAAGCAGGAAAGGTGCGTAATGATAGGGGTGAGGGGGATGAAAGGGGAGAAAAGAAAGGAAAAGGAAGAGGGGGAGGAGAGAGAGATAAATAGAGATAAAAATGGAGAGAGAGAGAGAGGGAAGGAAAGAATGAGCGATAGGGTTAGATAGAGAGATATAATGAGAAAGAGAGAAGAGATGGGGTATCAACAAGGGGCGAGGAGTACGGGCCAGGTAGGAGAGTAGGGCGGGTGGAGGGTGGAGTAAGCCAGGAGAGGAGGGGAGAAGGTAATGTGCGATTGGATGGAAGGAGGTGAAAATGTTGGGAAAAGGTGAGAGAAGAGGAAGGAAGAAGGAAAAGATTTGGGAAAAAAAGGCAATAGCCCAGATAGCATGAGGGTAGAGAAGAGGGAAATGATTGGCGAGAGGGAAGAGTAGGAAAGGGAAATTAGAGGAGAGAATGGTAGATGGAGAAGGTGGGAAGGGTTTTGGAGGGGTGATTTATGAAGTAGGGGAAAAGGTGTATGGAGGGATGGGTGGTGAGAGGGCAGATGGGTAGATTGATAAAGATGGAAAGGGAAAGGGAGATGGAGAGGGAGAGAGTGATAGAATGTTTGGCAAAGAATGAAAGATAGAGACAAAGTAAAAGTAAAAAAGAGAAGGAGAAGTTAAAGACACAAGGAAATACGGATAAAGGGGATGCAAGGTGAAAAGGACGGTTATAGAGTGTAAAGAGGGGCGAGAGGAGAGAAGGAGGATTGGTTGCGGTCAAGACAAAGGGAGAAAATTGTGTGAAGTATATGAGAAGGTGAGCAAAGGAGGGCTATGTGAATCCCTCAGAGAATGTATCACATACAAACACACACAAATGGAGGGCATTAAGGATCAAAGCAAACAAAACTAATGGCAAAAAAGAGTAATGTAAGAGGTCGATCATCAATGCCTATAAATTATGTTAGGCCACTGCAATCCTCAAAATCACGTGATAAACAATTGGCAAGTCATCACCAGAATCTATTACGATCATGATTAGAGTACCCTATGACTTAATAACCAGTCTATAACCTTAATTAAAATCGTGAGAAAGACTGTAATTTCTATTACTCAATTACCAAGGGCAAAGGCCTTGCGTTGGACAACGGCCTCACCAGGAATATGGAGCCACTGAGAGCAACACCACCAAAGGCGACGATACCACTGGCGGCTACAGCACCAATCAAGGCAACTGAACCTGCCAAGGGCGACCGCACCACCAGGGGCGACAACACCACCTGGGGCAACGGCACCGCTTACGACAACAAAATTACTTGCTGTGACAGCACCGCTAGGGGCTACGGCATTGCCAGCAATGATGACATCACCGAATGCGACATCACCGCCAGTAGTGACGACACTGCCAGGGGCGACGACAACGTGCACAAGGTCATCAGAGGCACCAGTGCTAGTAGGACAGATAGGGGGAACGGCAGGGGGCATGTCGATGGGAGGACGTGCAATGGCGTCAAGGACGGCTGATGAGAAGGGGAATTGAGGAGCCCGGGTGGGGGGTGGGTGGCGTTGGGGTGGCAAAGGGGGGGCACGAAGCACCTCGAAAGCTCTAGTGATGGCAATCGCAATGACAGAACGAGGGGAGAGGACGATGTAGTTGTCATTGAGGTCGGAATCAAGGGAGATCGGAGGGCTCGGGGTGTGGGAGGAGACCACCTGAGGAGACATCTGCTCACGGGCCGCATGTGCTGCATCCGCAGCACCAAGGGCGCTAAAGAGGCCGAGATCCACCATGAGGTTTCTTGGCATAGACCATGGTGCAAGAGACGCTATGAACAAGTGACTACAAGAGGAGCGAGCATGTAGGGTGGGAAGGGTGAACCATGGTGTTAAGTGTGTATTTTGGGGCGTGCATTAAAGGAAGAAGGGGAAGGGGGGAAGGATTTTGAAGAGATACCACGGAATAGGACAAGTGACGGACGGACAGACAATCTAGGCGCATAGGTAACCGGTGAAGAAGGGCTTGAGGTGAGCATGAGAGCATCACATCAGTACGTACGAGAGCAACAGAGGGAAGAAGGAAGTGGACACGAGGGAGGGGGACAGAGATGGAAAGGATAGGGAAGGGGGGCAAATAGCAATAGAAGAGAAGGAAAGTGGGGATGAGGGAGTAAGAGGAAGTAAGCAAGAGGTGAAAGGAGAATGACAAGGAAGAAAATAAGGGGAGAGAGTGGGGGGAAGGAATGAGAGAAAGAGAGATATACAGAGAGAGGGGAAGAGAGAGAAAGCGAGAAAAAGAGAGGGAAGGGAGGTGGAGAATTCTTGGAGGAAGAGTGAAGCAACGAAGAGGGGAGGGAAGGGGAGAGGACACACAAGAAGGCTGAGAGAGGAAGGAAGGTGGAGAGGAGGGGGGAGGTGGCAAAGAGAGGGGGAAAGAGAGAGGAAGAAGACTGTGGAGAGAAGGAAAGAAAATTAGAGTGAGAGGTAGAGAGGAGGAAGGGAGGGAGAATGTGGGAGGTTCACGTGGAGAAGAAGGGAAGGGAGTGAGGAAGGCGTGAGCCCACAGGGAGGAGGGGGAGGGAGGGGGAGGGTGGGAAGTAGATGTGGAGAGAAAAGGGAAGGGAGAGAGGAAGGGGAGAGCCAAGAGGGGTGAGGGGAAGGGGGAGGCCCAAGAAGGGCATGGGCAAGGGGGAAAAGAGATAGGGAGATTAAGAGGGAGAGGAGAGAGAGAGTGAGTGAGAGAAAGAGAAAGAGGAAGCGGAAGAAGAGTGAGAGAAGGCGGGGGAAAGGAGATAAGAGAGAGGGTAGAAAATGGGAGAGGCGGAATGGTGAGAGAGGTGTGGAGCTAAAAGGAGAGGCGGCAAGGAGAGGGGGAGGAGGTGGCAGCGACAGGCAACCCAGGTCAAAAGACACCGACAGGGAGGAGGGGGCACCCGGAGGCCGGAGGGAACCGCAAGAGGAGGCGAGAGTAGCAAAACGTGGCGGCGGAGGAGCAACAAGAGGGGGAAGCCAAAGGGCGACGACCTAGGAAGGATGGGAAGCGACCCCGTGCAGCGGACCGAGGGTCAGATGCCAACCGAAAGCCAATGAAGCAGATGGAGTAATGGAGATGATGGAGCCGGAGGAGTAGCAAGGCAAACGCGAGGGACGCTGATGTGGGAGATGAATGAGAGGGAGTGAGGACATAGGAGGAAAAGAGAGGAGAGGGGAGAGATGGAGAGAGAGAGAGGGAGGAGAGGGAGAGATTACAGAGAGAGAGAGAGGGGGGGAGAGAGGAGAGAGGTGGGGAGGTGGATGGGAGTGGATGGGAGTGGAGAAGGGGAGGGTGGGAGAGGAAGAGCAAGGAGAAGAGGGGAGATAGGGGTGGAGGGGAATACGAGAGACACGGAGACGGGGAATAAGAGAGGCAAGGGAGAGAAAAATTGAATGGGGAGAAGGAGAGAGAGGGAGGGGGACACAAGTCGAGGAGAGGCTTGGAGGAGAGGAGGAATAGAGAAGGGGAGGTAAGGGTGGAGAGAGAGGGAAGTGGAGGAGGGAGAGGAGGGAGAGGGTGGAGAGGAAAAGAGGGACGCAAGGAGAGAGAGAGGGGGTAAGCAAGAAGAACAACTTCGAAGCAAGGAAGAGGGGGAGGGGGGAAATGCAAGGCAAGAGTGGAGGGATACAGGAAATGAAGAGGGGAAGCGCGAGAACAGAAACGGATGAAGCGGGGGAGAAGCGAGAGGAAGAGGGGAAAACTACAAGAAAAGACACACGCGGAGAGAGGCAACAGGCATGTGGGAGATGAGGACCGCGCACGAGGCACATAGAGAGCAAAAGTAGGAGCGACCAGTGAGGCGCTGGAGGAAGGGGAGCGCGAGAGGGGGGTGATAAGACAATGAGAAGGGCAATGCGGATACGAGCTGCCTAAGGAGCGCACACGAGGCACATAGAGAGCGCACACCAGGCACAGTGAAGACAGATATCGGCCACAGACAATGAAGCAATAAGGAGGTGTGAAAAGGAGAGGGGGAGAAGAGGAAAGGAGAGAAGAGATGGAAAAAAAGTAAGGGCGAGCAACTTGGTGGCATGACCCTTATCGGGTCGCACCACAAGCCTCGCGTGGCTTGCCACATGGTCTGGTGAGCAACGCGAGACACATGCTAATCGCTCAAGAGAAATTTGAGCATGTCTTAAGGAGCACAGTGTAAGGAGAAGTAAGTCTTGTAAGGGAAACAAACCTTGAGATAAGCCTAGGACTAAACTAGGTCTGCTAACACGAGTAGCACCAAATGTTCACTACTTTAACAATACATAATTGCCTTCATGATTGTATCCATGATAGCTTTTTTGGCATGAACGAACATGTTGAGATTCATAAAAAAGGTACACATAATGTTGTAATAACCACAGAAGAATAATGGTTGAAAACTATTGTAAACGTTTTACTATCATGAAAGGAATGGATAAGGAATAATTTTCATGATAACACATGGTTTTGGGATTACTTACAACTCTCGACATTGTATGCTAGTATATTAGGCCTTTCTCGTTCTAGTTTATGCTTGCATAATAAAATCAATAAGGCATGTGTTTCCCCCTCATGACTCATATCCATCAAATATGTGTACATAGGATTCAGATGGATAACCCATACTTTATGTGTTTCATGAATCAATTTACTATGGCAACGCCATTTTAAGAAAATTATTGCAATACCCCTTTATCATAAAATAAGATCCGGATCATAACTTGGCTTCTCTTCAATTTTATTTCATCATCATGTTGTTTCACATTTACGCTTATTTTGACCATCATTTTCCATGGAGAAAAATGGTCTTAGAAATTAAAAAAATCAATCCATCTCTTAAACTCATATAGTTTCAGGGTCTTCTTATCAAAGGATCCTTTCAGAAAGGAACCTCAAGATTAATTAAATTTGGCATTGAAAGGTAGAACTATACAAAAACAAACATAGTACATGAACCTTAGGTTATATGTCTCGTTAGAATATTTCATCCACTTTGGTATATATGATGATGATGATGACATATCATGATCGAAATGGTAGATTTGATAATAATTTTATGTTGTAAGATTAGAATATGTATTTTCCAACAGTTTCCATGGTTATTTAGTAAGATATCTTACATATTTAGAAAACGATTCAAAAATTTCATCTTGAAACCAAGGCTTTAAATTTTCCTTTATTTAGATTTTGTGGTACATCATCATTTTTTATTTTACAAAGAACTTGAATTCCAATATATCTCAAAGAATATCCTACTGTTTGTATTTTTTTGGGTGATATTTGTAGAATTTTGTAGGTTGAGTTAAGAATGCTAACTTTTTTTAGTCAAAGGGGGTTTACAAATTTTTTTTCTTCACATGGCGAATTGTTTACGATAGGCTCGTTTTGGAAATAGTATGGTTAGTTTTAATGTTATTTATTTTCATAGATGATCATCTGTTCCTTTTCTCCATGGAAATCCTTAGGATAAGTACATGTCCAAAGATTACATATCTGGATTAAAAATTCCGTTAGGGGATTTCGTTTTTTATAAATTTGATTATGAGTGTTTTTCAAACATTTAATCTAGATTTTTTATCATTTTACAGCAATCATCTTAACATTTTTTGGCAAAGAACATGTTATTTACTCCTTTGAGAAGAACAAAATCCATAAAGTTTTTTTTGTGTATGGGAAGTGAATTTGTTTGAAGTGAAGGCACTGGTTGAAAGGTATGTGTCGGTATACTAGACGACATGCTTCTTTCTTGTCAGCTCGGTATCCAAGCTATCATGGAGTCATGGGGTCACCTGTAGCTCAGCGGTGACCATTAAAAATGCTGGATACAAACATTCAAAAACTTCAATTTTCAACCCTCCTTTGTATTTGCCCGATGTTGTAAAGGGTTGTGAGGTAGTCACTTTTGACAAATTTGGCCTTCTCACTATGCAGGAGACTGGTTTGGATAAATCTTCCAAATCAATCGGGCGCCTTATCTTTGGAATGCACACTTTGTCATTCCGCTCAGGAGCAATGTTCAGTTTTCCTCTTCTATCGAGCCGAGAGCCCCGGCGGAGGCCTACGCTCCCGGCTCCCTTTTCTCTGAGAGCTGCGTGGAACTCTTCTCCTGTCGTTCGTATGTTTGGCCGTGCCCTTAAGCCAACCGCCATGGGCTGGGCGATCCTGGCTCTGGCACTGCCTCTTCCCTTGAGGAGCTGAAGGCGGCTGCGGAGCGTTGCCTGGATTGTGACAGCAGGAGAAGCAAAGAGAATTGTAAAAACGAGACTCTTTGTTCTTTATTTTTTGCTGCGGCGAAGCATCTCAGAAGGGACCAAGGCCAGAGCGCTACCAGTTGAAGCGCTTCTGAGAGAATCCCGCGTTTTTCTGACTTGGTGGGCCCGCCCCTTTTCCTTCCAAAAAGAGAACCATTGAAATCTTCCACAGCATCTGGAGCAGAGGGCACTTCGGACTTGAGGAGGGGGAGTGGGGACCTCCTAGAGGCGGCATCTCGGGAATCGTATGTTCTGGTGCGGGTGGGGGTTTCATGGGGGGGGTGGTGGGAGGGGAGGGGGAGGGCCCCCCCCTCCCCCTCCCCTCCTGAGATGGGGAGGGGGAGAGGTACGGCATTCTTGTTGAGATGCAATGTGCGGTGCAGGACCCGTTGCAGCTGGCATAGGATTACGGCGGAGAGGTACGGCATT